>JAOVVI020003541.1:0-18933 GCA_028571085.2 Nepenthes alata | reverse complement strand
CATAAATACATTAACTACTATCCGGTTAACAAGTATGACATTTAACAGCTTATAATTCATATCTAAACTTTACATAACAGTTAATCCTTCAATCCTGATCATCCTACATGTACTCGAGCCTCTTATTTGTAGAGATTAGTAAAACAAAAATAATGAATAAATTAAAAGATCAACAAGATATATAATTCAACAAATGATCATATATATTTTGTATTTAAAACATATTGGAAGCTATTGAAAAGACAATGAAGCTATTGAAAACCTTACCGAATGGTAAGGTTAGTTTACTCTCTTTCGTTTATGGGGCGGATTCGGAAGTCCGGCGCCGCAATCTTTGGGGGTAGTCTCCGTGGGATGAGCAATTCAGCTCATGGTATGCCATGGGCTGCCTTGGGGGACTTTAAGGTAATTAGATCGTCTTCTGAAGGCTAGGGAGGAACGTGGCATGCATGAAGCGCCATGGAATTAGATTCATGCATCTCCGATTGGGATTCAGTTGATGTGTGCTATGAAGGCGCAATCGAATCCTCTCATTGATTAAAGAGGATGGGGATCCAACTATTGGCAAGGAGGAAGTCCAAAACTTGATTGTTAATCACTTGTTGAGACTATTGGGAATGGGATGCGCCACCGGTTTGTTTGACAAAGAGAGGCTTCACCCATTTATAATGCACATTGTTCCTAATTCCCTCAAAGAGTCTCCAAATAATTTGGAGCTTGGAGAAGAGATCCAACAGGCCATGTTCTCCATTGGTGACTACAAAGCCTCAGGTCTAGCTGGGTTCACCTCTAGATTTTTCAAGGAGTCATAGCATATTGTAAGCCTCTCAGTTATAGAAGCGGTCTAAGATTCATTTACTCATGGAAAGCTCCTTAGACAAGTGAGTGCAACCATTATCAGTTTAATCTCAAAGGAGGGTTCTCCATCTAAGGCGACTGACTATCATCCTATCTCGTGCTGTAATGCAATTTATAAGGTTATTTCAAAAATTATTACTAATCGTATCAAATCCACACTATCATTTTTGGAAGATAGATGTGAAACTGTATTTGTTGCAGGACGACAAATTAGTGATAATATTCTGTTAGCCCAGGAGCTATTACATAAATATCGCACAGGCAAAGGAGTTCTCAGGTGTGCAATGAAAGTTGCTCTTATGAAAGCTTATGATTCTATTCAGTGAGACTTTCTTTTGGCTACTCTGCAGATCATAAGATTCCCACATCAGATGGTCAAATGGATTCAACAAGGCATTACAACTACTTCTTTCTCCATTAATATTAATGGAAAATTTGTGGGCTTCTCAAAGGGAGCTAAAGGACCTAGGGTCGTAAAAGATTTAGGGCTGACAAAACAGATTCTGGACATCAGAATATTTTACGACTATAAGACAAAGAAATTATGGATGTCCCAAAAAAACTTTGTGGAGAAGGTGCTCTGACCCTTCAACATGGATAAATCCAAACCGGTGAGTGCTCCGCTGGTGAGTCATTTTAGATTAAGCAGTCGGCAGTGTCTGATCTCGAACGATGAAAAAGCTGGTATGAGAATTATAACTTACTCGTCGACCGTGGGAAGCCTGATATACGCTATGGTCTATATTAGATCGGGCATCGTGCATACGGTCGACACAATTAACTAGTTTCTGTCGAATCCTGGTAAGCAGCATCGATCAGCAGTGAAGTAGATGCTAAGATATCTCCGGGGGACTTCCAAGATATATCTGTGCTTTGAAAGTGGCAAGCCTCTGTTGGTTGGATGCACTGATACTGATATGGCCAGTGATATTGACTCCCGAAAGTTCACTTCGGGATACCTGATCTAGTTTTTTGGATAAGGTATTTCTTGACAGTCAAAATTATAAAAATGCGTTGCTTTTTCAACCACTGAAGTAGAATTCATTATTGTGGTTGAAGCCAACAATAAAATATTGTGGATGAAGAAATTTATTCAAAAAATTGGTTTTAAACAGGAGAAGTACGTAGAACTTTGTGATAGCCAAAGTGCTATATACCTCTACAGAAATTCGTCATTCCATTCGAGATTTAAACATATTGATATTCGATACCATTGGATAAGAGATATTATTGACACAAAACTTTTGTCACTAGAAAAAGTTTGAATTAAGGAGAATGGGTCAAATATGATTACCAAGGTACTACTAAAGAAAAAATTTAAACTTTGTTGCAGTACGACTGAACTGACAGATTTAGTTTCCCCACGATTTTGAGGGAAAGTTTGTTAGGACTTTAGGTCACTCCCGTGCAGAAAGTGGCCGAAATAGAAAAAAGTCATAGTGGCTTTCACTTGGCCGAAATGGAAGAAACTCGGAGTGGTTTTCACTTAGTTGAAATGGAAGTAGGCCGGAGTGGTTTTCACTTGATCGGGTTAAAATTCTGGTGTGAAAATGACTGGAGTGAAATTTCAAAGTAGAAATTTCAGAGTAAAATTCTGAAATGGAATTCCTGGAGTGGAATTCCCGAAGAAAAAAATTCCGGAGTAAAAATTCCAGAATGCTACACAAGGCTAGAATGATGAAATTCTTTGGAGTGAGTTTGGTAGTAGAGTTGAGCAAGTGGACAAATCTAGCATGCACCGAAAATCACCTGTAAAGTCAGTGCATGCAACAAGATAGATAGTTGACCTTTCAGAGTTGGTAATCGACTTTATAGAGTAGGTCAATTGTAAAGTCCAGGGCAGAAAGACAACTTTACAGAATAAGTAACAAACTTTGTAGTAAACGCAATTGTTCTGTAGAGTAGATGCCGCCTAATACATTTGTGTATATATATATATATATATACATTACTGCGTTGTAAAAGTGTGAAGAAATATAGAAAAACAGATGAGTAGTAATTTACTCTTATTCTCTATTTTTCGGGGGCTTTTATAGTCAGGATTTTTGTAACCAAAAATTTTATAGTGTGATTTTGTGGACTAAATGTCCCGTGATTTTTTTCTCTTATTTAGAAGAGAGATTTTTACGTAAAATTATGTGTTTTAATTCTCTCATATTTCTTCGTTGTATGCGTGTACGTTCGTCATCTTTGTTCTCTCGATTATACTGATTGACCGGTATCCCTTCCCCAATATTGTTTTCATGACTTTCGTTCTATCGATGTTCTAGACACGGCTCATGTTCAACCAGGCTTTCAGTCGTGGGCTCAAAATCTCCCTCATCCTCGCTGAAAACGACCCTAACACCGGGATATGATGTTTTTCGGCCATGCTTGGTGATCCGTATGGTGGAATAATTTTCACACTTTTATTTTAATTATTATTACTCGGGCATTTGTTTCTTGATTTGGGCACTAATTAACAAATTCACTGCCTATGCCTTTGTAATGTAAATATTCACCGTTAAATTTTTGTAATTTACAGTATTCAATTTGCTTCTCTCTTTTTCCCCCCTATAAAAATATTGTGTCGTATTTTTTCGGGATGATGATGATTTGATTATTTTAAATTAATTAAATTAATTTTTTTTATTTTTTCTCATATGGTCGCAATGAATCCTAATAATTGTAAATTCGACTCAGGTTTTAGCATTATATTATATTTTAAAAGTAAAAGTAATTTTCATTCATCTGGTAGCGCTCCTTGACCGTTAATATTTTTCTTTGTTGTCTGAGTAATAAGGATTTATTTGGATCTATAAAAGTTTAAAAGAAAAAAAAAATTAAAGAAATTTTTTTTTAATGATTAGATTGCATAGAAAATTATAGTTTAAAAATATGATAAATTAAAATGTTTATATAGAATGAAAGTTATTTTTATTTTATTGTATTGTATTTTTTTATTTGTTGTTCATTAAGTTTTTAGAATTTTTTTAGATTTCAACAATTTTTTAAAAAAAAAAAGTTTAAGGGAAAGGAATATAAATTTAAAAGAATTTTTTTTTCATATAATTAGATTGTATGAAAAGCTATAAGAAAAAAATATGTGGAGAAAACTGTATATTAAAATATTTGTATTTGGTGTATTTGAATTTTTTATTTTATTTTTTTACTTATTAATGTTTTATTCATAATTTTTACATTGGAAAAAGACATAAGGATAAATATTTTTCTCAACAAAATTTGTGGTTAATGGCCGAATATAATATTGAAAAAAATTTTAAAATAGAAAAATATAGAAGGAGTCTGCGAAGTTTGGACAATTTTAAAGATTCTTTCAGAGTTTTTACAGGATTGTAAAAATATCAGCCTTAGTAACACAAGGTAAGACTTTTAAAATATAAAATAATTCTCATAAGAATTTATGGCAAATGCATCTAATGATAGATTCATTAATTTCTCATAAAAGGACTTATATATAGTTGGGATGGATCATTTTCTCATAAATTTCATATCTTGTATATCTGTATATTCTCTCTTATAACCGCTAGTAGTGCTTGTACATTTGAATGACAGCTTGAATGTGAATATTTCATAATTGATTTCGTGCAATTGAGTGACGTTTGAGATGATGTTTGAAATCCAAACATTAGTTATAAAAGTGAAATTGTTTGCTGGAGTTCAATTTTCACACACTTTAGCAGCCGACAGAAGGAAGGAAGAAAAGAAGAATTGAATGATTTTGCCAATCATCTGGGCACTGAATCATACTTTATTATTCGTCAACCCTGTATATGTATTTAGAGTGATTATATAGAACGAATTTGCTAACTTTATTTTTAAAAAAAAATTATTTATTCTTATGCCATTCATTACTTGAATTGTTCATTATAAGGTGTTATAACATTGGGTATTTGATGGTTTGTTTTAACCAAAATCTTACACATAATTGATATATTTCAAACATAAAGTCACATGGTTATTCTTTTTATTCAAGAAGAGATTTTTCAGATAAAAATAATCGCGTCTTCCATTATTTGGGTTTTATTCAACTATTCGTGCTATTATTTTGATTCATCATGAATTCAAATAAACGGCACGTGAGTAATCTTTGTAGATATCTATTGGCAGTTTTGCATATGTGAATTTTCGATGTACAACTACCTAACACATATATAACACATAGATATGTATTAAATATTTTTGGATGACATCATAATTTTATTTATACTAGTAGACTATATAATAATAAATAGATAGATAAATGTGATTTCATATCAGAGTAGATGACTAGTGTTTGACTCTTTATTTAACATTGTCCTCTTTATTTAGATTTGAAACAAGTAGCTACGTTATTATTATTAGCAGTGGAAGATGACCATTCCATCAGAAGCGTGGAGGTCACAACCCTTGGGAGCACGGCTACCGCAGCAACTGCACAACGCAGGGAGCTTCTTGTTGCTAGAGGAAGGACAGGTCATGTAGCTGATGCCAAGTGTGCAGATCAAAGCGCATGACTTAACATACCTGCTCTCAGTTGCTTGTGCCAATAAAATCATACCCGTTTATATGAATTATGAAATACTTCATCATTAATATTTTGAATTGTTGCTCATAATAATTTTATAAGTGTAATATTTCGTACCCCATTTGGATTATTTTAATATTTATTATGATTTTTGGTATTTTAAACGTGTAGAAAATAAATTAAAATATTATAAAATTTTTAGGAATGATCAGAGGTGCAGGGTGGCGCTCGAGGTGCGTCCGTATTATTACCCGAGTATCGATCAGATTTTAGAATAAAATAAAAGTAAATAGATAATAATAATAATAATAATAATAATAATAATAAAGAAAAGAAAAAAAGGAAAAGGAGGGAAGAGGGAGCCGGGGAGAGAGAGGGTGAAGGAGAGAGGAGGGGCTAGGGTTTGCAGCTGGGGAAAGAAGGAGTCTAATATTATAGATCCAATTTGAATTATTTTATTATTTATTATAATTTTAGATATTTTAAATGTGGAGAAAATAAATTAAAATAATATAAAAATTTGAGGAATGATCAAAATTTTGAAACGGCGCCCGGAGCATGCTCGTGTTGTCCAAAAATTAATTTGGATTTTAGAGTAAAAGAAAAAAAAAATATAATATATAATAATAATAATAATAATAATAAAGAAAAAGAAAAAAATAAAAGAAGGAAAAGAATGGGAAAAAGAGAAAAGGAGTTCGGGGAGAGAGGGGAAAGCGAATTAGGGTTTCGAGGCAAGGAAGGGAGAAGGAGGAGGAAGAAGGGAGAGGACGAGAGAGGAGAAGAGGTCGGTGGCGATGGCAGCGCGCTGGAGGACATTGGTGGTGTGCGGTGGCATGGCGTGGGTTGAGGCAACGGTGGTGCGAAGCGAAGCCACGTGAGGAGAGCAACAACGGTAGTGCGACGATGCCGGCACTTGCTGGGTGAGGCTGGGGAGGCTGGCGACAGCCAATTGCGGTGGCGGCAACAGCGCGTTGGTCATGCGCAGAGAGGAGAGAGGGCTGTGCGTGCAGGTTTTGCACCGGAAGGAGAGAGAAATGAAGGATTTGGTTATTTTGGGATATCCTTTCTTCAAATTTGCAGACTATAAAGTTGAGACAAGTATCCTCTAACCCTATTCTTGGTCTGATTTAATTTTAAATTTGTTTCGACCACTATTGGAGATTTTGCTAACATGCATGTATTTTTTTATAGCCTCTATTTATTAATGATGTACGTGCATATATGTTTTACTATTTGTGTGATGGTTTTACACTAATATTTATAATTTGGAGGATTTTCGGACACCCGGACAGTATATATATGTATATTTGTGTATACGTATATTGTGGAACCATGAACCCGGGCTTATATTAATCATGCATGCTGGCGGGAGCGGTGTCACTACGGGACTATAGCGGTCCGAAACTCGATGGGTCGTTATCTGTGATCCGAGACATGAGATATTGGTACCGCTCCCAACGAGAAGGCTTAGTCTCAACGGGGACGTATATGATATGACCCATTCTGCCAGAAGGAAGGTTGAGACGTTTAGTAGCTGACCTACCCCCACTGTATATTTAAATGAGAACTATTGTAAGGAATTGATAGAAAATTAATATATTCGGACGTCCTAATATATAACTAAAATTTGAGGTTACACCCAAAGTCGCGGGTGGTAAAATATAGCGAGTAAGTTCCTAATCTATGGGAGAAAAAGTACATTGATGGCCTTGAGTTACTGGTCTAGATCATAGCCGAGCCTTAAGCTGTTGGTTTAAATCGCAACCGATATAGCCGTGATTATCGGACGAGGGTAACCCTTCCTCAAGTTGGTATTATTGATCTTTGGTTTTTCGATTTCGTGCATACTTTGTATTTCTATATGTATTACGTTGACTATAATTTGAGATACGTGATTTGGCCCACAGATGGGTAATAAGAATGTCTCGCACGTACTAATGTGTTAAGCCCTGAAACATATTTTATATTTATATGTTTTGGTTTCGATATTTCCTTTGATTTCAGCATATGCTATATGGGATTTAGATCCGGATGATGGATTCTGTCCCACACGGATGTGGTGACTATCACGACTATGTAATATGACCTCGG
This sequence comes from Nepenthes alata, assembly GCA_028571085.2. Taxonomy (NCBI): domain Eukaryota; kingdom Viridiplantae; phylum Streptophyta; class Magnoliopsida; order Caryophyllales; family Nepenthaceae; genus Nepenthes; species Nepenthes alata. The sequence continues at coordinate 11,474 of JAOVVI020003541.1, read as the reverse complement.
ATCCTATGATATAATATCGTCTATAAGATTTGATCGGATCGTTATTTATTATAATTATGTATCTGAGGGACTGTTTGATACGGACGACGATTTAGTACAAGACATCTCCTCAATTTTTAGAGATTTTACGGATATTATGTTTTATTTTACGTAATTGCTATGCGATATCCCTACTTCTGATTTATGAGTACTGTTTTATACGATGATATATGCTGAGCTCTAGGCTCATATTTTTATATTTTATCCCTATAGACTAATGGCATGGATAGGTTTGCAGGAGTTCGGACATAATTTGGTATAGCAGATCTCTATCGGTGAGTAGAGATGTTCAAATTGAGTATGTTTCAGATCTCGATGATTTATTATGATTTTGTCTATGGTCGGATGAGGGTTTTGATCCATGTGTGGGAGATATTAGAGTTATTGCATTATATTGATAAGTTATTATTATGTTTAATACCCCAATTGTGATATTTGGATAGCAGGTCGTATATTATATTTTTTCAAATTTATATCCGATGAGATCTTGTACGGATTTTATTATATCAGGTCCTGTATGTGTTTGACTGTCACGTCCGGGTTGGGTTTTTTTTATGGTTGATAAAAATATTATTATCGATTTTATTTTTGACCTACATATATTGTGTTCCTGGGTTGTGACAAATTTAGTTTCAGAGAAAATATCGTAAGGAGAGGTATTTTGGGTCATTTTAGATAAGAAATTGATAGAATATTTGGCACAATAAGTGTAGCCTATGGTGAAGAATGAAAGTTTGAGTTGTAAATGTCTAAATTTGACTCGGGAAGTCAATTAATAGGCTGTGATGAGTCACGCAAGAGACGTAATCGGTGATTCGATCCAGCAGCCAGGTGAGAGTTTGGTTGTCATGTGAAGGGTGGTCTGTTAGGGGCAAGATGGAGCGCCCTTCAAATGATTATAACTGAGCCAATTTGGAAGATTTTTAGGATTTTTAATCCAATTAAGACTTAAATTGAGCTTCAGAAGGTAGAGGACGTGTTTGAGGTTTTTAATTGTTCAGATAAAATTTGATCTACTGTCCATAAGTTGGAGAGTGAGGTAAGCCGTTGGTGGGCTCCGTAGTGCCGTATTTCACTTCTTGTAATGTTTTGTGGAGGCAATTTTTGGAAGAGTTACTCTCTGTTTGGCATTCAGGATATAAGGAATGTGAGTTTAGTTGGTGAAGGAACGGGAATAAGTCTGTGGCCTTTGAGATTGTATGTAAATAAATATTATATGTATTCCCAATTTTTAGAATGAGTTTTAATCAAGTCTACCCCTGATGGGAAACCTTTAATCTATTAAGATTATGGACTCCGATATCCGGCCTGGGTTTGTAGATATCAATGGTTGATTGACCTGATTTTATTTGAAATACCGAACTTTGATGTGATATTAAAAGTGATTTGGTTGGCAAGTCGCCACATTAGTGTGGATAATTTCGATAAGAATATTCTAATTTATAGTTTGGGTTGTGAATTTTGAGTTTGAGTAAGAGTTGATCAAGAGGTGATGAAGCTAATATCATTGTGCCTGCAAGTTAATTGACGAGAATATGTGTTAAGTTTATTTGACATATGTGGTCACATCTGGGAGTCGTTATGGGAGTCGAGGATCTCGCATAGAATCGTGGAGGCATCGGTCGGTGTTTTACCATATAGGGTGCTTCAGTGCCTTTGGATGAGCTAGATGAATCGATGAGGTTATCTATGAATTATAAAAAATTTAATTCATTTGGGAAATGAATTATTTGATAAGCGAATGTTGAAAATTGATAGGTGATTTGTTTGATCAATGGTTAGGGCTCGATAATTTCTGAAATCGATTTGCATTTAGAATATTATAAATTATGATAATTGGGAGATTGTGCCTGAGATAACCTTTAAGATAAAGGCATGGTTGTTGTGAGTTTCGGCGATACCTTTTGGGATAGCAATTTCATTAGCGTCTTTCGTGGATCGTATGAATCGGATCTTTCGGTCGTATTTGGGTCTACTTGTCATGGCTTCATTAATGATGTTGTGATTTGTTTATGAAATTTATGTGGGCATGAGGTTCTTTTGAGGACTGTGTCATAACTGTAAAGAGTAGTTTTTGGTTTCCCCATTTGAGGAGATGCGAGTTTGGTTGGAAGTAAGGTTATTTTGGGCATGTTGTTTCTTCGATGGCATGTTTGTAGAAGATTGAAGCAGTGGCCGATTTGGGAAAGGCCGTTGTTTGTTGCGAAGATGTGCAATTTCTTGGGTATGCTTAAATCTGTTAAGTAATTTGTTGAGGATTCCTCATGAATTGTAGTTTCAGTAGGACGTTTGGCTTCGAAGCAGTTGGTGTTCGTTGGAATTGTGATGGGAGCTTTCAAGAAATGAAGGGCGGATTATCAATGAGGTCGATTCGGTCAATCCTTGATGGATGAAGTTAATCTATCGTAAGTTGTAATGCTTCCGAGGAAGATTTGAGGTTGTGTTTTGATGCAGCGTATTTGAGTGGTTGTCTATAGGTTTTAGTGGTTGAATGTGTATGATCAAAACTACTTCATTTATGGCTTGGAGTTAACAGTTGAGGTTTTTACTTTGAGGATTTAGAAATATTATTTTTATGGACATAGTTGTGGTTAAATTTGATTATAAGGTTTGAGAAAATTATTTTGCAAAAAGGAGTTAATCATAAGACAATGTAAGCTGGTGGATCGATTAAGGGCTATGTTGGTGAGTTTCAGTATCAGCCAAGAAGGAGAATATTATTGGTGATGTTTTGGGTCGGAAGGCTTCATATTTAATGTGCTATATGTTCATAAGAAAAAGCGGAGGATGAGTAGCCTCCATGATTCTTGCTTCGGGATTGTCAAGGATGACTAGAAATATGGACGTAGTTTGGGTATTTGTGGAGTGGCTATTGAGGTTGGTCCATTTATTACCAATTCCGATGATATATTTGGATGAAAAGTTGGCTCGTCGGTACGCCAACGAGATAATTAGGTTGCAGGATATTCTAATTTTGATGTTGTGCCGAATTTTGACGCAGGCTTGTATAAGAATTTGAGCACCGGGTTTAAATTTGATATGGCAATAATTTACAATTAGGTGATCAATCAGAGTAGTACAGTAGAAGCACGTGGGTCTGTAGCTCTCGGTGGTAAGATTCGATTAGAATTTTAGGTAGAGAATTTGATTTGAAATCCGTTTTGAGGACATTGATTAGGTGGAGGTTTTGTTAAGTCCTGCGATTTTGGAGAAGTAACGGCTTGGTTGGGTTGGTCTGAAATGTCACGGGATAGAAGGAGATTTTTTCCGATAAAGTGGTAGGTAGGTGGATCCATTCTCAGCCTATGCATTTGCCGTTCAGGATTAAAGTTACATTAGGAGTTTGCGCTGCAGTGTTTTCTATCTTTGTTATGAGTGGAGATGCTATAGAGTCGGTGAATAATCCCTGCCAGGATTGGATTCCAAATGAAGCTCTTTCTGCGGAAGAAGCTTCTGTGAAGATCAGAAGTGAAGTTCTTTTTGTTCGAGCGGTCATGAAGCTGGATGCGATCAAGTAGAGCCTCGATTGATGGATGAAAGCCCGAGGAGCAGTGAGGCTGTCAGCAGATATAGTGGAGTTGCAGTGGTCTAAGTTTGTAAGGAACGTCTATGACTCTCCATCAGCGGAGTGGCGAGTTGATCATACGTCTCGTGCTTGTGGGAATATGCCAAGAAGAAGAAGCCTTCGAAATTTTATTTTTGTCTGCGTTGGACGGTGGGAAGTTTGGTAGCATCTTGGACGGTCAGCTCATTGGTTGCTAATCAAAAAGTCATTCTCGAGTATGGTCGTCGATATATTATCGAGATGAGAAGGTTGCAAGGTATTCTAATTTTAAAGCCCTTTATTACGATGGAAAGCAGATGATTGATCAGAGTTATGCAATAGAAGCGTGTGGATTCACGGTTATCTGTTACAAAATTTGATTTGAGAATTGAAGAGATAAGATTTACAGCCTAATTGGATGATCAAGAAGAGTGGTCAAATATTTTTGAAAGTATCAAGAAGAAAAGAATTTCAAGCTTCGGGGGATTGAGGTTGAGATTCAATAGGCATTTTGAATTTTTGCAGCTTATGATGTGTTTTGTATATGTATGTTGAGAGAAATATGGGTTGATCATTGGCATGTGATCGAATATAAATTATTACTGATTTTGATGAGTTATTTTATGCTGGAATTTTGGTTCAGAGTTTCGAGGCAGAAAGGCTCAAGTATTGAGAAATAAGATGACCATTTTGATTATAATATTTTTAAAAAATCTTTCGGTTAAGAAATTTGTATATGATTCATCCCAAATGATTCAGTTTGAGTCGTTGAAAATTAGCGAGAATTTATCGTATGTTGGGGTTTTTGTTCCATTATTGAGATATAATGATCAGGTATTGGGGATTAGTTTTTTGGGAGAAATCTTTTAATGGAGTTTAAGTTTGGAAGAATTATCCTTATCTGTTTAAGGATTGATGTGCGTAAATTTTGATGACAAAATTTTTGTGAGGGGAGAGTGTAATATTACTGATCCAATTTGGATTATTTTAATATCTATTATAATTCTGGGTATTTCAGACGTGGAGAAAATAAATTAAAATAATATAAAAATTTGAGGAATGATCGACATTTTGAAGTGGCGCCCGAAGTGCGCCCGTGTTGTTGTCCGAAAATCGATTTTGATTTTTGAATAAAAGAAAAAGAAAAATATAAAATATAATAATAATAATAAAGAAACAGAAAAAATAAAAGAAGGAAAAGAATGGGAAAAAGAGAAAAGGAGTTCGAGGAGAGAACGGAAAGCGGATTAGGGTTCGTAGGCGAGGAAGGGAGAAGGAGGAGGAAGGAGGAGGAGAAGGGAGAGGAGGAGAGAGGAGCAGAGGTCAGCGGCGATGGCGGCGTGCTAGTGGACATTGGTGGTGTGCTGGTGCATGTTGAGGTGACGGTGGTGCGCAGCGAAGCCGGGTGAGGAGAGCAACGGCACCGACGCTGGCTGGGTGAGGCCGGGGAGGCCAGCGATGGCTACGTGAGGCGGCACGGTGGTGGAGTTGCGGCAGCAGTGTGTTGGTCGTGCGTAGAGAGGAGAGAGGGCTGTGCGCGTGGGTTTTGCACCAAAAGGAGAGAGAATTGTCAGATTTGGGTATTTCGGGATATCATTTCTTCAAATTTACAGAGTATAAAGTTGAGACAAGTATCCTCTAGCCATATTCTTTGTCCGATTTAATTTCTGATGTGTTTTGATCACTATTGAGATTTTACTAATATGTATTTTTATATAGCCCCAACTTATTAATTATGTACATACATGTATGTTTTACAAGTCGTATAGTGGCTTACACTGGTATTTATAATTTAGTGGATTTTTTAACACTCGAACAGTACATATATGTATATTTGTGTATCCGTATATTGTGAAACCATGAATCAAGCCTTACATTAATCATGCATGCTGCCGGGGGCGGGGTCACTATGGGACCATTGTGGTTTGAGACCCGATGGGTCATTATATGTGATCCAAGACATGAAATATTTGTACTGTTCCCGACGGGGAGGCTTAGTCCCGATGGGAACGTATATGATATGGCCCCTATTGTCGGAAGGTAGGTTGAAACATTTAGTAGTTGGCCTGCCCTACTGTGTATTTGAATGAGAACCATCGTAAGGAATTGACAAAAAACTAATATATTCGGACGTCCTAATATATAATTAAAACTTTAAGTTGCATTCAAAGCCATGGGTGGTAAAACATAGTGAGCAAGTTCCTCGTCTATGGGAGATAGAGTACATGGATGGCCTTAATCTACTGTCCTAAATCATATTCGAGCCTTGAGCTGTCGGCTTAAATCACAGCCGATATAGCCGTGATTACTGGATGATGGTAACTCTTCATCAACTTGGTATTATTGATCTTTGGTTGTCCAATTTTGTGCATACTTTATATTTCTTCATGTACTATGTGGACTATAATTCGAGATACGTGGTTTGGCACACAGATAGGCGATAGGACTGTCGCGTACGTACTGATGTGTTAAGCCCCGAAACATATTTTATATTTATATGTTTTGATTTCAGTATTTCCTTTGATTCCAGCATATGCTATATGGGATCTAGATCTGAACGATGGTTTGTATTCCACATGGAGACGGTTGCGACTATGTAATGCGACCTCGGATCCTATGATATGATATCGTCTATAAGATTTGATCGGATCGTTATTTATTATGATTATGTCCATAATGGACTATTTGATACAGATAATAATTTAGTACGAGATATCTCATCAATTGTCAGGGATTTCACAGATATTGTGTTTTATTTTACGTGATTGCTATACGATATCCCTACTTTTAAATTATGAGTACTGTTTTATATTATGATACTTGTTGAGTTCTAGGCTCACGTTTTTATGTTTTATTCCTTCAGATTAATAATATGGATACGTTTGCAAGAGTTCGGACGTAAGTTGGTATAACAGATCTCTATTGGTGAGTAGAGATGTTCAAATTGGGTATGTTTCAGATCTCAATGATTTATTATGGTTTTATTTATGGCTGGATGAGAGCTTTGATCCATGTATAAGATATACTGAAATTATTACATTATGTTGATGAGTTGTTATGTTTAATATCTTCATTGCAATATTTGGATAGTAAGTCGTATATTATGTTTGTACGGATTTATATCCAATAAAATCTTGTGTGAGTTTTATTATATCGGGTCCTATATATGTATGACTATCACGCCCGGGTTGATTTTTTTTATGGTTGATAAAAATATTATTATCGATTTTATTTTTGACCAACGTATATAGTGTTCTTGGGTCATGACAAGGAGGAGGATAAGGGAAAGGAAGGAAGAGGCGGCGGTGTAGGTGAACGGCCGTGCCGGTGGCTCGCCTATGGCAGCGGTGCGCGCGGTGGAAGGCCACGCCGAGAGAGAAGCCGCGCCGGAGAAGAGGCACGGCGAGGAGAGAAAGGGGCTCGCAGGGAAGGGTGGTGGCCGAACCAAGGCAAAAGCGGCGGCGACGGTGGTCGCGGGTGAGGCTGCTGCGGTCGCCCGGTGAGGCGGTGGCACCGTGGTGAAAGCTGCGGCGCGATGCAAGCTACGTGCACGGGAGAAGCAGCACGGAAAAGAGAGGGTTGCGGTGGGAGAGATAGGGCGACGCCGGGAAGGCCGGCGACAACCACTTGAGGCGGCGCGGTGGTGGAGCAGCGGCAGATGAGCGGTGGCGGCATCGCAGGAGGCTGCGCGCAGAGTAGAGAGGAAGGGGCACGCAGGTTTCGCGCTGGCAGGATAGAGAAATGCCAGATTCGGGTGCTTCAGGATATTTTTTCTTTAGATCTGCGGAGTACAGAGTCGAGGCAAGTATCCTCTAGCCTTATTCTTTGTGTGATTTAATTTCTGATGTATTTTGGTTACTGTGGGAGATTTTACTAACATGCATATATTTTTATATATACACATAATTTATTAATTATGTACATGCATGTATATTTTACTGGTCGTGCAATGGTTTTACATGAGTATTTATGATTTGGAGGGTTTTTAGACACCCAAATAATATATATATATGTATATTTGTGTATCGTATATTGTGGAACCATGAACTAGCCTTGCATTAATCATGCATGCTGCTAGGGGCGGGGTCACGATGAGACCACAACGGTCTGAGACCCGATGGGTCGTTATATGTGATCCGACATATGCATTTTGTTACCGCTCCCGAGGGGAGACTTAGTCCCGACGGGGACGTATTTCATGTGGCCCCCTTCCGCTGGTAGGAAGGTTGAGGCGTTTAGTAGTTGACCTGCCCCACTGTATATTTAAATAAAAACCATTGTAATGAATTAATAGAATAATATATTCAGACGTCCTAATATATAACTAAAACTTGAGGTTGCACTCAAAGTCACAGGTGATAAAATATAGTGAGTAAGTTCCTAATTTATGGGAGATAGAGTACATGGATGGCCTTAAACTACTAGCCTAAACCATAGTCGAGCATTGAGCTACTGGCTTAAATCGCAGCCGATATAGTCGTGATTACCGGACGAGGGTAACATTTCCTTAAATTGGTATTATTTATCTTTGGTTCTCCAATTTTGTGCATATTTTATAGTTTTGCATGTATTTGGGTGAATGATGATTTTAAAATACACTAATTGGCCCATAGATGGGCGATAAAAATGTCTCGTACATATAAATATGTGATAAAATTGGAACGTGTTTTGATTTATATTTTAGTTCCGACAGTCTTCTCTCGATTTCTGTATTATGAGATTTAGATCCGGACGATAGTATGTATCTCAACGGATGTGGTGACGGTTACGGCCTATGTGACCTCGAATCATATATTATGATATCGTCTATAATATTTGACCGGATCGCTATTTGTTATAATTATGTCCCGGATGGATAGTTTGATACGTACGATAATTTATTATGAGACATCTCCTTGATTTTTTGGAATTTTACGGATATTGTATTTTATTTTATGTGATTGCTATGCGATATCTCTTCTTCTAATTTATATACAATGTTTTCATATTTATGATACTTGTTGAGTTCTAAGCTTACGTTTTCATATTTTTCCACTGAAACTAGTGACTTAGATATGCTTGTAGAGTTTGGATGTTATCTGATGCGACAGATCTCTATCGATGAGTAAAAATTTTTATATTGGTTATATTTTAGATCTCGGGGATATATTATGATTTTGTCTATGGCCGAATGAGAGTCTTGATCCATGTATGAAATATATTGGAGTTATTGCATTCCATTGATGAGTTGCTGTAATATTGAATACCTCTCTTACGATATTTGGATAGTAGGTCGTATATTATGTTTGTTTGGATTTATATTCGATAAGATCTTGTATAGGTTAAATTATGTTGGGTCCTGTATGTATTCGGATTGTCACATTCGGGTTAAACTTTTATGGCTTATAGAATATAATATCGATTTTATTTTTGACCTGCGTATTTATATTCTTGAGTCGTGACAATAAGATTTTAAATCTTTATGGATCATCAAAATTATTATATTATTTTATAAGTTCACTATACGAAATTAAATATTAACGACATATCTAAATTTATACCTGGAGCTCTTATCTCGAATAACCTAGATTGATTTCTTTTCAAATATCATTGTCTATATATATTTTTTCAAATTCAGAAGAAAAGAAAAGTAAAAAATGCTTCAAACAATTCAAATATGAAAACCACCTATCATAATTTAGGAAAAATTATAAGTTTTTTATCCACAATAAATGATAGGAAATTCTATTATTTATAGGATAGGAACATGATGAGTTCTTCAATTACAGAAATAAAATGTTTTTAACAAATTTTAGCCAATTAAAAAAAAATTTAATAATAAAATTATAAAATTATTTCCGAACATAACATTTAAAAATTTTAATAGAAAAGCTAAATTTTAATATAAGTTGGTTTATGGCCCTTTCTTGACTTTTTGCTCCCTATTTGTTCAATCCTTCAGGATTTGAGTGGTAGAAGTAAGTATGAATCTTGATATTTGCACTTTTGGAAGTACCCATCGTGGATGAAATTATTGGTCAATATTCGATATATTAGATGATATTTATTGGTATTTTTTTTCCTAATGCGTATATTTCTTGATAGCACAATGAAATCACGATATTTTACTATATTACCGATATATCACTAGATATTAGCTGATATTCAAATAATTGGCCGATAGAATTGATATTTCATCTATATATTGGCAAATAGTTGCCTCTCAACTGACAATTCTTGAAGTTTTTTCTTCTTTTAATAAATCCTATAACAATAAGTATTTTTCAATATGTCTTATACCGATATGACCGCGAATGATACTGATTTTGAGAATTTCATCCATGGTTCCCGCACTAGTTGTTATGACCTTTCCCCCCTCCCCTTTGCAGGACCGTGGAGGATTTCAGGGATTGGGCAAATAGGCTTTTCTATAGATGTGGAATCGGAGTTAGAGGCGAGGAGAGTTGGGAAGCTTGGTAGGACGAAGAATTGGTATTCCATTTCATTTATAAATTTCATGGTCAATGATTTTCAGTACATATTGCATTTGTCGTACTAAATACTTGGGATGCATGTCTTTGTTAACAGTTTATTTTCTTCATTTTCAAAATGGTTCATGACTGAATCGTTTTTACCCATTATTGGAATCTAATCATCTAAATTGATGTTCTGCATGGTCTCTTTCATTTTGGTCAATTAGTTTCATGCCAGCAATGCAAATATTGGCTATTTTCGAATGCTGTGATAATATCAAGATATATTTTTGTGTTGGCCGATACAATCGACGTATCAGCTGATAATTAATATATCATCTAATTTAACCCTATAAACTTACAGTTAAAAAAATTCTATTTAATATATACGATATCAATATGTCCGGTACGTCTGATGCCAATACAATCGACACTAAGACCGATATTTTCATCCATGTTTGAGGCGGGATTCCTATTATACTTGATTAATAGTGTGGTAGCCATTTTTTATTAAATATCCTTATTGGAGGATAACTATGGATGAAAGTTAGGGATATATTGGTATTAGACATATCAAAAAATATGTATTAGATATATCCAAACTTAGAAGGAAAAAAAATTATTAGAATTGTTAGCTAACAGAGTTTTATCGACTGATATATTGTGATATATTGTAATGCTGTTACATAGTATTATTATAGTATCAAAAAATATCAATATCGAGAAGCGTCAATATCGAAATATGTCGGCTAATATTTGCATCTATCAGTGGACAACTGTGCGTGTTAATACTAGTTTCCAACTTTAACAGAATAGCTTAATCTTTTGGAGCAACCTTGTTCGTTAACATCGTGCCTTAAATTCCATGGAGCATGAGTGACTATTTTGCTGTTTAAGGGATGCCTTTCGTGATTTTTTTTTCCCTCATTGAGATGAGTTTACCATTTGTGGTGTTAACAGGCACATATTCGGACTTTGGGAGGGAGGATTCTGGAAAATATATTAAGTGTGAGGTTCTTTGTTTTCCAATATGTTATCGTGTACAAATTGCATGTTCAAGGATCGAACACATCATTAACGGTAACACTTCATCTTTTCTGTATCTCTCGGTCTCAACCTTCATTTCTTTACTCCTGCTTCCTCCGTGGAATTGTTTTCGGTTTCTGGTTCCTTGTCTTTGGAGACAGCCATTTTTAGATCATTAGTAGAATTAGGTTTATGTCCACAAACTTGAAATATCAATTGTTTGTTGATCCATTTGCTAACATGGAGTTGATGTGCCATCTAGAAACGAATAGAGGCCATGTTTTATTCAAGGAAAATAATCAGTCGTCCTTTTGTTAATGCATAATCGCTAATGGGGGTGCCCCAAATAATCGTGGTTATGTGGATCGGGTTGCTTTGATAATTGTTAATGGAACAAAATACTGGCTAGTAAA
>JAOVVI020003540.1:0-14338 GCA_028571085.2 Nepenthes alata | reverse complement strand
TGGACAGCTTGCGTCTCGGGTTGGCCCCTAATCCTCGGAGGGACTTCGTTGCGGGGAGACACCTTCTGAACGATGTGCTCCTGATTGTCATGGACAGACCGAGGATTTTACTTCCCTGGGCTCTCCTCTTGGATCCGAGGACCCAAGCGACCTTCAAATCGCTATGGGACATTACTGCTTGAGGCAACTTGTGTCATCGGATTCTCGTGCTGATTGGCTTGCTTTAAGGGGTTCTTCTTTCCCTTACTCCTTTTCTAGGATGTTGCTGTCTGAGATGCCTTTGATGGCGCTCCCTTTAGCCGCTTGTCTAACTTCGAGTAGATGGTCTGGACGGCTCTAGACATGTCGTCCATCCTCATTGCCAACACCCGTACGTACGGATTAGGATAATCACCTATCCTGATGTACCCAACCAAGCCATTGCCACATGAGGTAGCATCTCTAATTGGAGTACTAACTTGTACTCTTGTGTTCACTATATTTTGATTTCTGGAAGATGTCTTAACCTTACTTTTAGTCGGTTCTCACAGATGACGCCAATATTGCGTCCTCAAATTTTGGTCTATGTACGGATGAAGACCCGAATGCAGAGCAACACAAAGAGAGTTTTATGAGTATAAAGAAATGAGAGAGAGAGAAATATACGATATTTTTACATGAAAAATCCTCTTCTAAATAAAAACCATGATACTCTGGGTCCGAAAATAATTTCACTATCCAAGCGTTGTGAATACAAAGGGTGGAGAACAGAATGTAATGGTGGCTCTCAAGGATTACCCTCACTATTACAAGTGGTCTCTCAGTTGCGCAGCGTGAGTGTCTTTCTTTCTCTATTTGTAAGCGTAAATGCAAGTGCAAAACGTTCGGTCATTTGTTAGGTACACTGTAAATATATATATAGTGGTTTGAATCCTCCTACGTGGAGCACTCACGTGGAGCTGGCGTGTGTAGGGGGTCTTGCCACCAACTCTGTGAATCTATCTTGCCGTGTCAGAAACGTTGTATGCATGCAGGCTTGCCCCATAAGACGTCACCTCTGCAGTGATCACGTGTACTCTGCAAGTCATCGTTCTCTGTGAATATCTCGTGTTGCAGAGATTGCACGTGCATTTACAAAAGTCAACCCTTTGAGCTGACGTTCTCGGTCATCCTGAGCTTCCTCTTCTGTGCTCATTCCGTCGGAGATTTCTCATAATCCTCGTCCTTGATAAGGGCTTTTGGCCCTTATCAAGCCTGTGGACATGTGGTGCCAAATGTCCTTAGAGCTTTATTGTAGACTTTTGGCCTTTTACGGAGTCCTCAAGCTTTTCAAGCTAAGTCAATCTCTTGGACCAATTCTGCTCTTTAGGCTTCCTGGGACGTAGACTAAAGTTCGCGGGCCTCTTGGGCCAAATCAGCCTCGTGTGCCTCTTAGAACGTGGCACAGTTTTCGGACATTTTATCTGGGCTGTGGGTATCAGTACCCATCGTCTATTTTACGAAGTAAGTATTTTACCAAATTTTAAATTTTCTTAAATATAAATTTTATAAAATAAAAAAATAAAAAAAAGAAACAAAATACTTATTTCACGAAAGTATCCCTGGCTTAGATCAACACTACTACCCCATAAAGATCTCTTGCTTTGATCATGCTTCCTACTAGTTTTGATAGAAATAAATCGAATCAAACCAAAAACCAAGCAAGAGTTTCCATCTTGTTTAATAGAAATAAATCGAATCAAACCAAAACCCAAGCAAGAGTTTCCATCTTGTTTAATAGAAATAAAAAATAATATATCTAATTTTCATTTGAAAAACTAAAAAAAAGAGAAATTTTTTTTATTTTTTAATTTTAAAATAATAATTTTAAACTTAAAAAATATTTAAAAAATATATTTTTTTTAAATTTTACAGGATATAAAAATATTTTTCATAATTTTTCATATGTTGTTAGTGTGAAATGGGAAAACCAAAAGGTGAAAGATTATCCCTACATTTCAAACTTGGTTAGAATAAAATATTTCCTTGTGAATAAAGTAAGGGGTAGCCATCTGCATAATGCAGAAAGCTTCACTTTATTCCAACTTCAACTTTGTATCAATTCCACCATTGAAGTAACAGATGGACGTATGTGCTGAGCTCCCCTCTCATATTCTTCCACAAGAGAGTAATACCGCCTGCCTGCATGCCCGCCTGCAAATGCGTAAAATCTGGGTTGAAGTTTGCATGATCTCTGCTCGGGGGCTACCCTCGTCCTTGCTGTGGAAGCTTCAGTGGTTCGCCGTCGGCTGGATCGATCCGAAGAACAAATTCTGCACGAAGATCGATGCTCCCGGGAACGCGAATCCTGTATGGAAAACCAAGTTTAGTGGTGTGGTTGATACCTCGGATTCGAATTTGGAGGACTTAGCCCTCCATGTTGAAGTCTACAGCAGGGAGCCCGTTTTCCTTAGGGAAAAGCTCCACGGGACAGCGACTATTATTTTGAAGGAGTTCTTGGCCAAGTATGCCAACAGCGAACGAGTTTCGAAACAAGGAGATGAAGATGTGGGAAGCTTTCAGTTGAGAAGAAAGAATTCAAATAAACCTCGAGGATTTATTGATGTTTCGATTAGGATTTCGGAGGAAATCGAAGGGACAGGTTCACATCTAGGTTTGTAGGTCTTCTCCTACAGTATTCGTTCCTTAACTAGAATAGCTTTTTAGGGTTTTCAGATCATAGAGCTTTTGGCTTCTCGAGAAGGATAAATGACCCCCAAAAGGGTCATTGGATGAAGCTCTGATCTAGACCTTCTCTGAAAGATTGGAGAAGTTAAAACTTGAAATCAATGAAATTTTTTATTTTCTAGAGAAATGATTTTGTGACACTCTTTTGCACTCTCCAGAAATGCTTCTTCTTTTATGAATCTGGTAGTTAGTATGGATAGACGAACGAAATACGAGGTGGTAAGATGAAGCTTAAACGATACATTTGCTTAAGTTCCAACTTGATCAAGCTATCTGTTAGCATCAACAAATTTTCAGGATTTCACAAACCTGAAAATTTCCAAATCTAAATGTTGCAGCAACCCGATTATCTTCCTCTCCTCCACTACTAGAGTTTATGGTCGGCACCCTCTACTACCGAACATTGAGCTAAGCATCAATGCCATGAACGTTGAATTTAGAAGGGTGTTATTTTTTGCAGGATACGAAGAGGAGGGATTTAAGCTGAAGGATAACAGTAACAGCTTTACCTTGGCAACCGAAGCCAACCTCGAGCAAACTTCCAAGCAAGGACTGCCCAGCATGCCATATCACCGGCCAGGAAATCCTCCGCAGATTAATTACCCTTACACTCAACCAACGTCGCGCCCTTTAAACTACTCAAACCCGTCAAGTGGAGCACCGAATCCTCTATCAGCAGGTGGGCAGAGCTATGCTCCGCCCCGAACACCACCTCCACCGCCACCACCATCTAATGTTGGCTACATACCCACTTTCTTACCAAGAACAAATAATTTGGCATCAGCAACATATATGAACATGCCATCAGCAGCAGGTGATCGGAGTGGTGGACGCGGTTTTGCAGCAGGTTTGGGTGTCGGAGCATTAGCAGCAGGTTCCGTCATCTTTGGTGACGACTTATTGTCAGGATTCGATCTTCCAGTGGGCTTACAAGACGCTAGCTTTACCGTATCAACAGATCCCCCTTTCGAGCAATGAAGGAATGCTCTCCAGTACATCCTAAAGCATGAATTGCATTGTTGGTTGATAGCCACCACCCGTCTCATGAGCTGCCCAAGCCACCACCGTCCCCTCCCTAAAAAACCAAATCAGAGAGGAACTAAATGCTGCTGTATTCTTGTTGCTTTTCGAGTGACAAAAAACATACATGAGCTTTCTAACTTTCTCTAGAAAAGATGTAAACTTCCCTACTTTGAGGATCTTGCATCTTCTGAAATGCCGGTGTAATGAGATGCTGAAGACCGACTCCACTGAGGCGGTTGATAACAATGTGTGATACAAACAAATTTTCCCAGCATGAATCAGCATTGCAGAGGAGAAAGTGGTCTAGAAAATGTCGGTCTGTCATGTTAAACAGGCAAATGCTCTTTGCAAGGGCCTTTCGACAATTGACAGATTCTTTGGGACTTTCTTCATGGAAAAGTGGCCACAATTCTTAATCACCTCAAGATGTGACTTGAGAATTGAAAACCTCTCAGCTTTCTAAGCAAGTGCAAGTGCAATCCGATCGGAATAACCCGTCACAATAAAAACTAAAACGGTGTCCACAGAATAAAGAACAGTCACAAGTAAAACAGTCGAGTGAAGCAGCCGTCCATTTCATTAAAGAAGCAGCAGCCACCTACCTTATTAATGGAGTAATGCAGCCACCTATGTCATCAAGGAAGCGATCCATGAAGCAGCCGCCCCTTCATTAAAGAAGCCCCCAATGATGCAACCGCCAGGTCCATTAAAGGACCCACCAGCTTCTATCTGGACAGTACCAAGAGACATCAAGAATGGATGCTTCCATTAAAGGACCCACCAGCTCCTACCTGCACAGTACCAAGAGAAATCAAGAATGGATGCTTAACCATAAATAAGGGAGTATGTACCAAGGAAGTATGCTCTTACTTGGGATGAATCATTCTCTTGTAGGATTTATGTCCGTCGTACATATAGATTGATTTTTTTCTGATTTTTGGCGGCAAGGCATTTTTGCGTGACATTTGCTTAAGCAAAATTGTTCTTTGAAGATTCCATAAAAAGACTGCAAACTAGTAGCTTATGCTCGATTTCCAATGACAAAACGCAAGTGAGCCGCAAGTTTACAGTTCAAGTGCCATACATGTATAAATGTCCCATTTTAGTTTTAGGTTGAAAGAAACTAAGGATTTTGAATCATAAATAGTTTTGACTTCTTAATAAAATTACGGAAGCAGTAAAAATATAAATATTTAATACATAAAAAGAATACTTGAATTTAGATAATATGACAAATAAAGAATATATATGATAGAGTAGTAAGCAATAAAGATAATTTTTTATGACGAAGAAAAATCTCAATAATTACGGCTATCGAGTAAAACCTTTCAAATTTTAGCGGTTAGGGAAGATTTGTACAATAAAAATTAACTTACATATTGGGTGGTATAGACGGACTAACTTAGCTGATTTACTCATATCTTGTGATCTCTACCAAGAAAATCATTGGATTTGTTAGCGGCAATGGAATTCGACGCTTTTCGATCTTCTAGTTAATCTTCTCTTACGAACTGCCGAATCTCTGTACACTACTGGAGCCCAATTTTCATGCCACCGACGTCGTAAACGAAGGTTTACAGGTGGGATAAGGTATAAAGAGTAAAATTGAAAGTGGTGAGAAAACTTTATCGATGAACCACAATTGTAGAAGCTAAGTTTTTTCAAGTGAAGAAATTAATAAGCATGAAAGAGTAGGTTTTGTATTGAAACAGCCGTCCAAATCTCGAGTAAGAAGTCATGGGTAAATAAAATAAGACGACTATATATAAAGAGGCTTGAAAACCTAGTTTAAAAATATGATCCTTAGTGAAATGCGTGTCGCGTCGCTCAAGCGTGGCTCGATCACACGGCGGGTGAGCTTAGGGTTTTATGGGATACATCCAGCGAAGCTCAAGTGTGGATCAAGTGAGCTTTGAGCACTGGGTCTATTGGATTCGGCGCTCGAGTAAGGGTCGGGCGAGTAGCGAGCGCAAGCTTACTGGAAATAGAGTTTGGGCATTGGTCGGGCGAGTAGCGGGCACAGGCTTACTAGAAACAGGACTCGAGCGCTGGTTGCACGAACAGCGGGCGTAGGCTTATTGGAAATGGGGCTTGAGCTCATTGCAGGCATGGAGGAGGTGAAACCTCTCAGGAAAGGCGCTTGAGAGTGGTCAAGCGCATGGCAGGCGTGAAATTGGGCATGGCATTTCAGCAAATGACAAGCGATATTTTAATACAGATCTTCAGAAAAATACGACATTCGCCAAAGATAGACCAGTTACGATCATATGCCAACACATTAATGATTCTAACAATCTCTCACTTTGACAATTCCTTGACAAAACCTTATCAAAATTCAAGAGAATCACGGGTTCATATATCATCACGATAAAATTCGTATATATAAAAATCTACACTTAGTAAATGCCAGACACAATACAAAAATTGAAGTATATGAAAAATACAAAAGAGCTGTCATGCCAATAAATAGTTGTTGTATCTGTTCAACCATAATTAGTATAAATATAGATTAAAGTAGGAAAATAAGAGTAAAAGAATAGCAGTCAACATATAGATAATAACTAAAGTCACTTGTAATAGGAATCAAATAGAAATAGATAACAAAGCGCAAAGAAAGCATGTACCAATATTAAACAAGCCTCCCCCTATCAAAATCAACTGAATGCTCCCCTAAAGAAGATATCTACTCTCCCAAATAATATAACGCTCCCCTACTAAAGATAGCTCCCCCTAGCAAAGATATACAAAGATAGCTCCCCCTAGTAAAAATATCTCCCCCTTTTTTGTCACGAAAGGCTAAAGAGAAGTCATCACCCAAGTCGGAAGAATCACCGGAAGGAAGCTGAGCAGAAGAAAGACGAGTATACTACCACCGCAAACGAACACGTGCCTCCTCTTAAGTACCCAAGCACGAATCAAGATGCTCAAAACCGACAAGTATAACTGACCGTAATAGTGTGTGAGAAGTATAGAGTCACTCCTGAGAAGAATAGAGCCACTCAAGTTGATATGTAATCCTAAAAAGTTGGCCCATAAACACAAAGGCTGAAGAGGTAGAGAACTGAGGATGATCGGATGAACCAAGATAAAGAGGGTTCAGGGTAGGACGAGCTTGAACAAGATGGGCCACCCTTGGTCGAGAAGGGAGGCACCTCAAGGAGGGGCTCATTGAGAGGATCGGCGGGATCTGGGAAGAAGCGATGAGCGTGCGACCGACTTTGGGCAAACGTAGTGTGGGTAATGGGCCGCCCAAGCAGCAGACGTGAAAGATTTGGAAATGAGACTCCTAAACTCATGACAAGTCACTAAATAAGACAACTATGGGGAATGATGTCATCCTTTTTAGATGTAAAATGAATGATAATGTGGGAGTAGATGTGGGATGGTAGATTAATGGGCCACCCACTCAAGAGGGTTTATAGGAATAAGGCCTTATCGAGGGGGATGGATGAGAAGTGAGTAACCAGAAAAATATTAGTGAGTATATCGACTAACGACCATCATCTGAGGGGAGAGATACTTGGTTTTGAAAGACCTCTCATTCCATTCCATGGGAGAACCATGAAGAAAAGAAGCAATCTTGTGGTGGTGTGGTATGAAAAGTTGGGAATAAGGATAGTTGGGATTTTTAACTCAAGGAAATTGAGAGCCCGAGAGATCACGTCCGAGGTGATCCGAAGGTGACTTCCCCTAAAATTGAGAAAAGGAACGAGTTTGATAATCATGAATGTTGGAGCAAAATTTTAAAATTAAAAGCGCAGAAGGGGCAATCAAATTGGTAAGGACTGGCTCTCAATAGTAGTCCGTGAACACGAAAGAGATGAACGGGTTGAGAGAAGTAAGGTTAACTTCCCATTCGAGGAAAATTTTCCACTGAAACATACAGGAATTAAACAAGGCTTCAACTTCAGCATTGATGAAATGATCAAGAGTTGAGAGCCCTCCCATCTGGTGACGCTTGCCAACTGATTTGTGAGTAAGTTTTTCGTGGAGCAGATATCTGTAATGCACAAATATATAAGATTTCAAGGGATTTGCCAACTACAGCCCCAGTTTATTTTCTTTGATTTTATTTATTTTATTTTTATTATATATATTTTTTAAAATAGAAAAGAGAAAAACATGTGCGTGGGTTGCACAGTTCAAGGGCGCTGTAGCCAAAAAAAAATGAGAAAACCTCCTCTGGGCCATCGACAAAGCAAGGCTCGATCTGCACATATGGACCATGAATAACGACAGATCAACCCTAAAAATAAGTACATTCTGATAAAAAAATAGACGTTCATAGGGTTAAAACTGGACAAGGTGCACTGAATAGTGCCACCGCCATTAATGGCGGAAGGAAGCTCACAAACCAAAGAGAGAGAGGAATTACCCCTAAGGATGTCCAAAATTGTGAAGAAGAGGAGCAGATCAGAAGTATTTTTGTCCGAGAGGAGGTAGAGTGAGGGATTTTGAAGAGGGAGAGAGGAGAGTTCCTAGGGATTTGAAGGGGGAATAGGGTTGCACATGAATGCTGCTGGAGGACAAAAGGACGAAGTCGCGGCACTCAAACAACAAGAAGGCGCTTGGGGGGTGTATAGAATAGTGCAAAGTTTTTTTTGAGAGAAAATGCAACTTACGTCATTCCGAGGGAGAAGAACAAATACCTATAGTCTTTCTCAAAAATTCAAATCGAATACTATCTAAGGGTTTAGCAAAGATATTGGCCAATTGATTCTATTATGGAGTGTGTTCAAGGGTTATGATCTGAGTTTCAACGAGTTTACGAATAAAATGGTGTCTAATATCAATATGTTTAGTTCGTGAGTATTGAATAGAATTTTTTAAAATATTAATGGCACGATGTTATCACTGTAAATGGTCATAGTGTCCTCGATAATACTGTAATCGAGTAGTATTTGTTTCATCCTAGGAATTGTGTGCAGTAGCTACCAGTTGCAATGTATTCGGATTCCATAGTAGACAAGGAGAGGAAATTTTGTTTCTTACTGATACAGGTTATGAGGTTAGAGCTGCCATAGATACATTCATCGGAGGTACTTATATGATAATCAGTATTACTAGCCCAATTGGTACTAGAATATCCAGCCAAATCAAAATTTGAGTCTCTGGAGTAAAAAATCCTATAGTCGGATGTGCCATTGACATAACGAATGATATGTTTGACAGCAGTTAAATGGGATCTTTTTAGATCGAATTGATATCAAGTACAAACACCGACACTAAATGCAAGTCTGCTAGCTATTAAGTATAGGAGACTGTTGATCATACTTTTATACTGTCGATCATACTTCAATAGAGAGTTTGATCGACACTTTTTCCTGCAGGATTGTGATCCAATTTGGAGAAAGTCTCATGGGTATCCGAGTATGTTTGTTATTGTCAAGGCCGAAATGTTTGACAAGGTCCTTGCATATTTGGCTTGAGAGATGTAAATACTGTGAGAGAGTTGGCTAATGCGCAAGCTAAGAAAGTACGTAAGTTCTCTTACCATGCTCATTTCAAATTTAGAGGACATGAAACTAGCAAATGTATGAACATGGGAGTCTACAGTAGTACCAAAAATAAGGTTATCAATATAAATTTGGTCAACCAGCACATATTTTTTGATCGTTTTTACAAATAAGGTTTTGTCAAAACTACCCCGAACAAACCCATGTTCACTGAGATACGAAATGAGATGCTCGTACTAAGCTCTTGGAGCTTGTTTAAGGCTATATAAAATCTTTTAAAATTTGTACACATGATCCGGGAACACGGGATCCACAAATCACTTTGGTTGTTCAACAAAGACTTCCTCTTGAATGATACCATTTTAAAAAGCACTTTTAACATTCATTTGATAAAGTTTAAAATCCATAGTACATGCAATGGACAACAAGATTATGATAGATTGAAGACGAGCCACAGGAGCAAAAGTCTTCTTGTAATCGATGCCCTCTACTTGTGTGTATCCTTGAGCGACAAGACAGGCTTTATTGTGGGTAATATTTCTATTTTATTAGTTTTATTTTTAAATATCCATTTTTCCCAATGACATTAGTATGTTTGGGTCGAGGAACCAAAGACCACACGTCATTTCTAATAAATTGGTTTAATTTTTCATGCACGACATTAATCCAGCATTTATCAGCTAGGGCCTCTTCAAATTTTTTTCATACTAAGTGAAATACATAACAAATATAAGAGAGTAGGTTTAGAACTCCGTGACGCGGTCACATACCCTCACTCAGATCACCTAGAATGAAATCTTTTGGATGATTTAATTTAACTCTAACTAAGATTCCTTAATAGGGACGGCAATCGGGTTCTCTTTTGTAATATCAGTTGAGGCTGAATCTAGAGGAGACTCAGTTTGATCAACTTATTTATTTGGGCAATCATCAGTTTTAGGTTGCTCATTGGAAACATCATCCACGACGACGTTGATGGACTTCATAACTGTTTGAGTGCAAAAATTATACACCCGATAGGCTCTAATGTTAAGAAAATATCCTAAGAACACCACTTCATTACTTCTGGAGTCAAACTTACTTAGATTTTTTCTATCCAATAAAATAAAGCATTTACTTCCAAAAATATGAAAATACTTCATGTTCGATTTCTTACATCTCCAAAGTTCATAAGGTGTCTTATCCATTTCGGGTTTTATATAGACCCGGTTAATTATGTGGCAGGCCGTACTTACGACTTCGCCCCTAAAGTGTATGGTAACGTTTTTACTTTCCATCATTATTCGAACAATTTTTTGAATAACTCGATTTTTTGTTCCACAATTTCATTTTGTTGTGAAGTGATAGGAGTAGAGAATTCATTTTTATTTCCTTCTTCATTATGAAAATTATCAAAGTTTAAATTTTTAAACTCCTTTCTGTGATCACTATGAATTCTTACAATAGAAGTTCATTTTTCATTTATGAGTTTTTCACATAAAATTTTCACGTGATTAAAGGTATCAGATTTTTCTCAAATAAGGTTTATTCATGAATATCTATAGATATCATCTACGACCACTAGGATATACTTCTTACCCCATAAGCTCTCGGTCCTAGATGGTCCCATAAGATCCATATGGATTAGCTCAAGAGACATGAGGTGTGAATGCCATCTAGAGAGGGATGGCTAGTTCTGATTTGTTTATCAAGTTGGCAAGGACCGCATACATGGTATTCAACATTGTACAATTTCGAAAGGCCCTAAATATAGTTTTTCTTTAAAATTTTGGCAAAATTTTTAAAATTCAGATGATTAAGGCGTTGATGCCACAATTTTGCAGACTTAACTTTAGTGGGATGGCATCCCAAGACAGGACCAAGCTTGATCCCGTAGAGATTATCGAGAGTTCTCCTACCTTCCAGTACAATAGAGCCTTTTGTATCATATATACAACATTTGTCCTAAAAGAATCTCACCTCAAAATTTTCATCACAGAGTAGACTAATACTCAGGATGTTAGATTTTAACCCAGATACATACAGAATATCCCATGACTTTGAGATGCCATAAATAATAATCAAGCCTTTGCCAAAGATGGGAGCCCTCGCTCTATCACCAAAGACAACCATCCCATCAAGATGGTTAACCAGTGACAAAAATATGGCTTTATTGTCACACATGTGTTTAGAGTATCCACTGTCTAGATACCACAGTAAATAATTTTGAACTTTTAAGGTAATGTGAGTAACTTTACAAGAATAAATTTGGGAAGCATGTTTTAGATCTCTCTTCTTTATCTATATTTTTCTTCCCGAATTTACCTTATAATTTAGTCTTTTCACTTGGTCACTTTGAGAATTTTTTACTATCATTCCTGGCATTTTCAAACTCCAATTTTAAATATTTGGTTTTAGCAATGAAGGGCCCATTAAATATTTCTAGTCTACGATGTTCAACAGTTAACCATTTTAATTTTGTTCTAAGTTCTGCATTAGCCTTTTTAAATTCAGTTAATTTACTATTTAGAAATTTATTAATTTTCTTTACTTTTAGATATTTTCTAAATAGTTTGTCATAAATCTCTTCAAAATCATCAAATTATTATCAGATTCATTACGAAAAGAATTCGATTGTTCAGATTGCACACTCGTAGCTTCATCACCACTAATAATGGAACTCTCAACAATCATATAATTTACGTCTTCCTCTTTAGATGATTTTTTATCATATTTTTCATCATCTTCGTCATATGAGAGGAACACATTTAATACTTTTCCTTCGTGACATATAAAATTAGGACACTCGGTCCAAATATGATCAATTCCGTAGCATTCATGGTATTAAATTCCTTAAGATTTCTAATTTTTTATGTTTTTATTCTCCTTTTTATCTTTCTTAACTGAGTTATGTGACAAGTATATTCTCTTAAAAATTTATTTGTTATTTTTATTTTAAAAAAAATTAAAATTTTTAACAAATAAGGCAAAATCTTCAGCGCTGTACAACTCTTCATTAGAGTTACAATCTTTCTCTTCCTTTACAATGTTTAAGGAAATTGATTTATTCCGTTTGGAACGAGAAAGAGTGTGCTCATACATTTATAGAGAACCAACAAATTATTTTATTTTTAATTTATCAAGGTCTTTACTTTTCTCAATAGTAATAACCTTCAATCTAAAAAGTTCAGGTAGAGATCGCAAGATTTTTTGAAAATTCTATTTTATAAAATATGTTCTCCTAAATTAAACGTAAAATTAATAATGTCATTTAATTTAGTGTAAAATTTGTCAAAGGTCTTATGATCTTTCATCCAAATTTTCTCAAACCTAATGGTAAGAATTTGTAATGTAGAGTTTTTCACAAGTTTAATTCCTTCGTATGTAATATTAAGGATATCCCATGCCTCTTTCAAGGTCTCACACATGGAGATACTCTTAAAATTCTTTCGGGGACACATCATAAAAATAGTGTGCAACTCTTAACTATATTTCAATTGCATACATCAAATTCTTATTTTGTCCATAAGGATAAAACTTTTGGTCCATTACCCATGGTACTTTTGGGTGGAGTCCACCAAATTTGGATGTTGGCCTATACGCGCTCATCTATCGATTTGAGAAATACTCTGATACGAATTACTCCCATCAAAATAGGGAGGAACGGATAGTGATTGATTAGTATGCATCTAGATTGGGGTCTGAATCGGGGTGTGTCTCTAATAGCAAATGAAAGGAACTAAGTATTCCAAATTACAAATAGTTTTGACTCACTAATAAAATTACGGAAGTAATAAAAATATAAATATTCAATATATGTAAATGATATTTGAATCTAGATGTCATAATCAATAAATAGCATATATGATAGAGCAGTAAGTAATAAAGATAATTTTTGGTGATGAAATGAAACCTCAATGACCATGACTATCGAATATAACCCTCCGAATTTTAACAGATAGAAAAAATATACATTGTAAAATTAACCTATAGATCGAGTGGTACAGATGCGCTTATCTAACTAATTTACTTCTGTCTTGTGATCATTATCAATAAACTTCTTAGATTTACTTGCAATAATCGAATCTAATACCTTTTGGTCTTCAATTCAATCTTTCCTCACAAATAAGCAAAACTACATACACCATTGGAGCCTAGTTATCACACCACCAACGTCAGCAATAAAGGTTTATAGGCAGGACAAGGTGTAAAGAGTAAAGTTCAAAGTGGTGAGAAAACTTTATCGATGAAACACAATTGTAGAAGCTAAGTTTTCTCAAGTGGAGAATTAATAAGTATGAAAGAGTACATTTTGATATGAAATGGTGGTCCAAATCTCAAGCAAGAAGTCATGGGTAAATAAAATAAGACTAATATATACAGAGATGCTCGAAAACCTAAGTAAAAAATATAACTGTTGGTGAAATGCGCATCACAGTTTTGAGTATGGCTCGAGCGCACGGTGGGCGAGCTTAGGGTTTCATAGGATACATCCAATAGAGCTCGAGCGTGGATTGAGCGTATTTCGAGCACCGAGTTTACTAGATTCGGCGCTTGTGTAAGGTTCAGGCAAGCAGCGAGTGTAGGTTTATTAGAAACAGGAGTTGAGTGTTGGTCGGGTGAACAGTTGGTGCAGGCTCATTAGAAAAGGAGCTCGAGTGCAAGTCGGGCGAGCAATGAGCATATGCTTACTGAAAATGGGGCTTGAGCTAACCACTGGCATGCAACAAGTGATGCCTCTTGGGAAAGGTGCTTAAGCGTGGATCAGGCGCATGGAAGGTATGTAATTAGGCATGGCGTTTTAGCTAATAGTAAGCAATATTCTAATACAAATCTTCATAATAATATAACTTTTGTCAATTACAGATCAGACACGGTTACGGAATCTGCCAACACATAGATGAGTCTAACATAAGTCATTTATTGCGATAATATAAAACACATTTGGGCATCGACTTGAGAGAAAAATAGAAAGAAGAAGAGACTCTAGCAAACTATTTGTGTTCCAAATGCCATTTCGATTACTGTCATCCTTGTGTGTGTTTTCTAATTGTTGTTTAGAGTATTTTCCAGTAGTTTCTCAACTCGTTTTTCATCTTTTGCTGCTTTTGCTTTCATTTACATATATTAAACCAAAGATAATGTCAAGGGTTCTTGTAACAATATTCACATTT
>JAOVVI020003539.1:0-18939 GCA_028571085.2 Nepenthes alata | reverse complement strand
AACGAAAATACATAAAACATCGAAAGAGAACGAGAAGTGGGTATGAGAACACTTGCCTCGACACGTGCTTTCACTTTTATACCTGGTTCTCGGACGAATCTGGACTCCCGGGTTTGATCTCCCCCCATCTCTCTCTAAAATCGGTGATCTCTCTCTTTCCTCAAATCCTCGTCGTCTGAAAAATGAGGGAGAAGGAGACTCAGCGTGTATTTATACTACATGGACCGCTCAAGCTTTGCTCGATCCACACGGCATTAAATTTTGTATCCAACGATCCACACGGCATCGAGCTGCGTGCGTGGCAGCCCCTGATTCTCCAAAATCGTATCTTTGATCTCTCAAAGTCCACTGGTCTCGTTAGTTTCCTCTTTAGGCCACAGTGGTCCGGTCAAACCCCAGCAACTATCAAAATCAGCCGTTAATAAGTCCAAGTGGCAGCTGGATCTCGGTGCCAATAGCTCGTAGCTGATCAACCGAAACGAACTATCGCACTCAGCAAGCGGCCTGCCTGGAACCTCAGCCTCTACCCCACCACCCTCAATCTTGATATCTCCGACTCAGCAACCATTAGCCACCAGCTGTCTCCTCCACATAACCCCGTGTTGAACTGCTAATTTATTATTGCAGAAATTCAAATCCGACTTATATTTATAAGATTTCTTCGTTCTCTCCTTGAATTAAGTTAAAAACTGAAGTAGACTGTAAGCTGAACACAACCGCCACTTTTGCTCTGTTTTAATAACAGAGGAGATATATATAAGGGGTTGTGGTTGATATCTTTGTTGTTTGGAGAATTTGAAAATTTGAGTGGGGGGAGGGATGTCGTCGTTGCGATTCAGTAAGTCGGTCTCTTTGGACGAATTTTCTGATGGGTCGCCGGAGAATTCGGAGGAGTTGTCGTCGTCTTTGTCGGACGAGGTGATGCTAGCGTCGAGCCACCCAAAAAAGCCGGCTGGCCGGAAGAGGTTCCGGGAGACGAGGCACCCGGTGTACAGGGGTGTTCGACAGAGGGATTCCGCCAAGTGGGTCTGCGAGGTCAGGGAGCCCAACAAAAAGACCAGGATATGGCTTGGAACTTTTCCGACGGTTGAGATGGCAGCCCGAGCCCACGATGTGGCCGTCCTGGCCTTGCGGGGGAGGTCGGCGTGCCTGAATTTCGCCGATTCAGCCTGGCGCTTGCCCGTCCCAGCATCCACCGACACCAAAGATATCCAGCGGGCGGCCGCCGAGGCAGCCGAGCAGTTCCGGCCGGTTTCGCAGCCAGTCTTGAGGGATGCGAGAAAGGAGAAGAGCTCTGGCGATCAGATGGCGATGATTGCGTCACCGGAGGCCGAAACCGTGTTTTATACAGATGAAGAGGCCGTGTTAGACATGCCCGGGTTGCTGGCTGATATGTACGAAGGGCTGATGCTGCCGCGGCCCTGCTGCACTGATGGCGGTTTCACCGGCGATGATGAGGGAGGACTGATTGAGATGGACTTGTGGAGCTAATACACCTGAGATCAATGGGTAATTGTATGTGTTGTTGGCGCAAAACGTAAGACACGGTGACCGGACGGACGGATCACTTGGACGGCAACGGAGCAGATCACTCGGACGGACGATCAAAAGTAGAAATAAAAAAATGAGAGAAACACACACGAGATTTTTAATATGGAAAGACCCTTCTTAACTAAGAAAAAAAAATAACCAAAGAATACACTATAAACAATTGATTATTTACAAGAATGTTACCTACACAAAACCCAAACAAAGAAAAAATAATAAGTGTATATCACTCAATCTCTCTCTAAAAATGTGTCTCTATCTATCTTTACAACAAGGCTTGCCCACAGCTCTCTCAAAGCTCACTCAAAGACTTCTCTACCGTCACACTTTTGCACGCACAAGACAAGTAAGGGCAAAAGCCTTTGTATATACAAGGGGCTTAGTGGTCGGCCAGCCACCTTACTAGCAGTAGAGTGGCAGGACCACGCCTCCTAGGCCTCCATGGTAGGCGCACGCCCGGCATGCCAGAATGGCAGGCCTGACACCCTTGGAAGCTATAGCAGCCTGAACCTCCAATTAGAGTGAGTCAACTGCCCACATGTGAAACGCGGCTACAGCAAGCCTACTGAGAGAGAGAGTTAACACCAAAGCTTCCAGCGTCCTCGTCCATGTCCTCAGCTACCTCTCAGACATGACGCCTCCAACGAGTCCTAATCCTTTTCCTCCTCGTGAGTTTGCGGACATAGATACCACGAAGGGAGTGACCCCAACATGTGTAACAGAGGTTATCCGCAATAACCTTTTATGTGATAACGCAAAAACTAAGTCATCTCAAAAGCAGTACATCAAAGAAGAAAGAATCGGCGCTTCCAATGGCAGAAGCTAGCCGGAGAAAACACAGATCAGTGAAAGAATGCTACTGCACGGCAGACTTTTTTGTTTTTTGAAAAATAATATCACCACAACAATATATCTTGAAAGAACTATATGTTCCAATGCACAAATATATTTCGATCATTTTTTTTAAATTTGTGGAATATAAAATATAAGAATATATAATATACATAAAATTTATTTTAATCTAGACAACAATAGTAAATAATAAAAGTAATAATAACAAAGACGAAATTTTGGTGACAAAGAAAAATCTCGATAACTACGCTATCAAATAAAACTCTCAGGCTTCAATGGCCAAGAAAAATATGTACTAAGAAAGTTAACTTACAGATCGGATTGTACAGACGTACTAATCTAGCCGACTTACTCATGTATTGTGACTCCTACTAAAAAAATTATTGAATTTGCCCGCGATAATGGAATCAGACGCCTTTTGATTTTCTTGTCAATCTTCCTTCACGAGTAGTTGAATCACCGCACATTATTGGAATCCAGTTTCCATGCCATTGGCGTCGCCAATAAAGGTTAACAGGTGGAAAAATGTATATAAGATGAAACACAATAAGGTGAGAAAACTTGTAGTGGAAGTACAATAGTTGAGGCCAAATTTTCTCAAATGGAGCAAATCATAAACACAAAAGGCGAGAGCTTTCTCACTGAAATGGCTGTTCAAAAGTTGTTTAAGTAGTCTAGGGTAAAAAGAATATGACCGGTATTTATAAAGTGGTTGAGAATTAGGTCAAAGATATGACCGTTGGGGAAATGCGCGCTGCGATGCTCGAGCGCAGTGAGCATGCCTAGGGTTATTAAAATACGCTCCCCCAGCACTCGAGCTTTGCTCGAGTGAGTTTCGAGCACTGGGTTACTGGAATTGGCGCTCGAAAGTGGGTCGAGCATGCCTCGAGCTCTGACTCCTCTAGAATCGACGCTCAAGCGCTAGTTGAGTGTGCCTCAAGTTTTGGCTTCTCTACAATCGACGCTTGAGTGCGGGTCGAGCATATCTCATGCTCTGACTTCTCTGGAATCGGCACTCAAGCGTGGGTCAAGCATGCCTTGTGCTCAGGCTCCTCTAGAATTGATGCTTTAGTGCAGGTCAAGCAAAGGGAAGGCGTGGATACCAGGAGATGTGTGATGACGATCTTTGAGTGAGGATCTGATACATATCGTTTGGGCAATGCAAAATCCTTGACAATGAACGATTTAACACGGTCATGGAATATGCCAACAAAATAATACGCCTAATAATCTCCTCCTTTGGTAATTTTGTAACAAAATTTCACAAAGAGAACAAAACAAAATACAAGGGAGTCACAGGTTTAGACACCACTGAGATAAAGCTCGTGTACCTAAAAATTTATACCTAATAGATAACAGATATGAAGGGAACAAATCATTCCGAATCACTAATAATATTTAGACTCCTCAATAAATTTACGGGATAAAAATTATAGAATATATAATATACAAAAAATATATTCTAATCCAAATGCGAACAGTAAATAACAAAAATAGTAATAATAA
This sequence comes from Nepenthes alata, assembly GCA_028571085.2. Taxonomy (NCBI): domain Eukaryota; kingdom Viridiplantae; phylum Streptophyta; class Magnoliopsida; order Caryophyllales; family Nepenthaceae; genus Nepenthes; species Nepenthes alata. The sequence continues at coordinate 15,033 of JAOVVI020003539.1, read as the reverse complement.
TAAAGATGTAATTTTTTGTGACAGAGAAAAATCTCGATAACTATAGTTGTCGAGTAAAACTATATGTGTTTCAATGACTAGGAAAGAAATGCACTATAAAAATTAACTTACAAATCGGGTGGTATAGACGTGCTAACCTAACCGACTTACTCCTATCTTGTGATTTCTATCAAGGAATTCTTTGAATTTGTCTGCGACAATAAAATCAAACACCTTTCGGTCTTCAAGTCAATCTTTCAATACGAATGGCCAAATTGCTATACACCATTAGATCCAAATTTTTATGCCACCAACATTGCTAGCAAATGTTAACAGGCAGGAAGATGTATAAACGGTAAAGTACATGTGTTGAGAAAAACCTTGGCAATGAAGTACAATTGTCGAAAGTAAGTTTTTTTAAGTGGAGCATTGTAAAAGTATGAAAGATTTAATTTTGTTCTGAAACGGCCGTCAAAGACTCTAGCAAAAAGTCAAGGTAAAAGAAATAAGACAACTATATATAGGGAGGCATAAAAACTTAGGTAAAAAATATGACCATTGACAAAATATATGTCACAATACTTGAGCGTGGTTCGAGCATATGATCGGCGTGTTTAGGGTTTTATAGGCTACATCCTTTGGTGCTCGAGTGGGGCTCAAGGAAGCTTCGAGTGTGGGGTCTATTAGATTTGGTTCTCGAGCAAGGTTTGGTGAGCAGTAAGCGCATGCTTATTGGAAACGGTGCTCGAGTGCTAGGTGGGCAAGCCATGAGCGCTATCTTACTGGAAATGAGGCTCTAGCACTAATCGAGCGTGTATCAGGTGCCAGATACTGGAAACGGGGCTCAAGCTCACGTAGGCGTACAGTAGGTGAAGACTCTCGTGAAAGAGCTCGAGCGCGGTTCAGGCGCACAACAGGCATGAAATTGGGTAGGTAGGGCGCTTTAGCAAATGGTAAGCGATACATTTTGATGTAGATATTCAGCAGAATATAACCAGTGTTAACAGCAGATCAGACACGGCCATGGAATATATCAACACATAAATGAGCCCAGCAATCTCCCTATTTGTCAATTTCGTGATAAAATCACATTCAAAATATAAAGCAAAATACTAAAGAATTATGGATTCAGACACCATCGAGATAGAATCCGTATATATAAAACTTTACACAGTGGACACCAGACATAATACAAACAAAGTACATAAAAAATACAAAAAACCTGCCATGCCGGACCTATAGTTCTTGTGCCTATTCAGCCATTGTTAGTACAAGAATAGAAAAAAAATTGTAGTACACAAATAAATAACAATTAAGGTTACTGTAACAGGAATTAGATAATATAATCAGTAAATAAATAATAGAAAAACAAAAATCAGATAACATAATCAATAAAAAAATAACAGAATCTAATAACATAATTAGAAAATATGAATCAACAGTATACAAGTCTCCCCCTATCAAAATCAATGGATCATAAGGCTCCATCTATCAAACTCAATGGAACACTCCCCCTAGACAAAATAATATCCTAAACAAGGTATGGCTCCTCCTAGCAAAGACATTTCCCCCTATTTATCATGAAGTGCCAAGGTGAGGTATCACTCTGAGTTGGAAGAATTATCAAAAGATGGCCGAGATTTGAGAAAACCATGAAGAAATCGAACAAAAGCACGAAGAGAACCTCACGCGGACATAGGGGTTGCTCGAATTTCGGCACTGAACAGTGCTGTCGCCATTAATTGGAGAATGGAGCTCAATAAATGGAAGAAACCAAAGAGAAGACGAGAATTACCTTGAGAATGTTAAAAATCAAGGAGAGGTGATATGGATCTGGAGGATTTTGTGAGTGATAGGAGGTAAAGGGGGAGAAATCATGCGGAGAGAGAGAAGAGAGGCAAGGGTTTTGGTGTGCGCACGCTGTGTGCTTGAAGATGAAGGGAGCAAGCTATAGTGCTCGAGCATCACTAAGGTGAGAGGCGGGCGGCATGTTTTTTGGATTTGGCGCTCTAGTGCCAAGCAGGTGCCAGCGGGCACAATAAACAGTGCATTGTTCACCTTTTTATTTATTATTTATTTATTTATTGTGTTTTATTTTGAGAAAAATGCAACACATGTCATTTTGCAGGAGGAGAACAAATGCCAATGGCCATTCTCACAAATTCAAAAGGAGTACTATCCAAGAGTTTAGTGAGGATATCGGCAAATCGAATCTCAGACGAAGTATGTTCAAGGGCAATGACCAGAGTTTCAACGAGTTCGCGAATAAAATAGTGTCTAATATCGATATGTTTAGTTTGGAAGTGCTGAATAGGATTTTTTGAAATATTAATGGCACTAGTGTTGTCATAGTGAATGGTCATAGTGTCTCGGACAATACCATAATCTAGAAGCATTTATTTTATCCATAAGAGTTGTGTGCAGCAGCCGCCAGTGATAATGTATTCGGCTTTCACAGTAGACAAGGAGATGTAATTTTGTTTCTTGCTCATCCAGGCTATTAGGTTAGAGTCGACATAGAAATATCCACTGGAGATACTTTTACGATAATCAGCATTTCCTGCTCAGTCGATTTCAAAATATCCAGCCACAGTAAAATTTAGGTCTTTGGAGTCGAAAATCCCATAGTCAGATGTCCCATTGATATAGCGAATGAAACATTTAACAACACTTAAATGTGATTCTTTTGGATCGGAATGATATCAAACACAGATACTAATACTAAATGTAATGTCGGGTTTGCTAACTGTGAAGTACAGGAGACTGTTGATTATACTCCTATAAAGAGTCTAATTGATGCACGTTCTTGTTGGATCACGGCCCAATTTAGAGGAAGTACTTATGGGTATCCTAATATATTTGTTGTTATCAAGACCAAAATGTTTTAGTAGGTCCTTGGTATAGTTAGCTTGACAGATGAAAATACCATGAGAGTGCTGCCTAATATATAGGCTAATGAAGCACGTAAGTTTTCCTACCATATTCATTTCAAATTCAGAGGTTACATAGTCAACAAATGAATGAGCATGAGAGTTAATAGTAATACCAAAAATAATATTATTAATATAAATTTAGGCAACCATCATACATTTTTTGATCGTTTTCACAAACAATATTTTGTCAACACTGCACTGAACTAACCTATGTTCACTAAGATATGAGGTGAGACGCTTGTATCAAACTCTAGGAGCTTGCTAATGATCGTATAAAGTTTTTTTAAGTTTGTACACATTGTTTGGAAACACAGGATCCAAAAATCTTTTTGGTTGTTCAACAAAGACTTCATCTTGAATGATACTATTCAGGAAGGCACTTTTAATATTCATTTAATAAAATTTAAAACCTATGGTATATGTAATGGACAACAAGATTATGATAGATTCAAGATGAGTCACAGGAGCAGAAGTCTTGTCGTAATCAATGCCCTCCATTAGTGCGTATTTTTGAGCGACAAGATGAGCTTTATTACGGGTAATGTTGTCATTTTCATCGGTTTTGTTTTTAAAGATCCACTTGGTCTCAATGACATTGATATGTTTAGGTCGGGAAACTAAGGACCACACGTCATTTTTAACAAATTGGTTTAAAACCTCATGTATGGCATTGATCCAGCATTTATTAGTCAGGGCCTCTTCAACATTTTTCAATTTTATTGCGTCCCGAGTTCCCTGTTGTTGTACGGATTAGAGAGCCTTCCAATCTTTCGCTGTGGGTCGATTTGGATCGAGTCAGTCTCTGTCGCTGATAACCCAAGACCTGTACAACATAAATCACAAACAAGAGGTTAGAGGTCAACAGCAGGCTATCCCCCAATGATACTCCGACGCTCAAGTCAGAAATCTTCCGCAATAAATGGAGGAATGTACGTTTAAATATAAACACGGCGGGAGTGCAAAGATGCAGCGATGAGGGGAGTGTGAGAGGGATGTATTGGGAGGCTTGAGCTCCATGAATACGCCAATAGCGGGGCAGCTTAGAGGCGTGCTTGGTAGAGGGCAGTTGAGAGGTGCGCCTAGCAAAGGGGCGGCTTAGAGGTGCGCCCACGGAGGGCGGCTGAGAGGTGCGCTTAGTAGAGGAGCGGCTGAGAGGTGCGCTTGCGGAGGGCGGTTTTGAGGTGCGCCCGTGGAGGGCGACTTTGAGATGCGCCCACGGAGGGAGGCTTTGAGGTGCGCCTGGTAGAGGGGCGGCTCAGAGGTGCACCCGAAAGAGGGGTGACTTAGCGATGCGCCCGCGGAGGGCGGCATAGAAGAGAAGGACTAAACAATATAGAAGAGTTAACATCTAGGTTACCTGACTGGAGGGCTGACTCCCGGGCAGTGAGCTGCTAACTTCGGGTCGAAAAGACTCATGCCTTCGGGATGGAGGGTTGAGAGCTTCTGGATGTGAGGAGAGCTGATGGCCTCTGGATGGGAGGACGGCTTAGGGCCTCCTGACGTGAGGAAGGCTGAGAGCCTCTGAGCTGGAGGAAGGCTAATGGCCTCTGGACGAGAGGAGGGCCGAGAACCTCTGAGCCGACGGAGGGCTGACCGCCTCTAAATGGGAGGATAGCCGAGGGCCTCCGGACGCAAGGAGGGATGAGGACATCGTGGCTGGCGGAGGTTTGATCGCCTCGCGGCTGACGGAGGGTTGATGGCCTCCGGACTGGAGGAGGGTTGAGAGCCTCCTAGCGACGGAAGGCCGATGGCTTCTAGACTGGAGGAGGTCTGAGAGCCCCCCGACGGCGGAAGGCTACTGGCCTTTGGATGGGAGGAGGGTTGAGAGCCTCCTGGTGGCGGAAGGCCGTTGGCCTCTGGACTGGAGGAAGACTGAGAGCCTCCTTGCGGCAGAAAGCCACTGTCCTTGAGAGCCTCCTGGCGGGAAGAGGGCTGATGACCTCCTAATCGCCATCTTGCTCTTGTTGGAGATTGGCTAGTAACGGCTACGCCATTTTTTGAGCCATCCGGAGCCTCATAGAGCTTCTCCCACTTGTAGAGCTTGTCCTTCAAAGTTTGAGGGTGCTTGTTTTTATAGTGGGATTTGCAGATGCACTGTTACTCCAAAGCAATGTGAAACTTTTACTTTGAAAGAATTATGTTGGATTGTGGGCTTGCTGCGAGGCTTGGGCCATTGGGGCTGGCTCGCTTGGTTGAGCCCTACGCCGCATATGCCAAAGCTATCCCCCATTCCGGCCAACTGGCCAATTAGCACATTCTCGGGATTGGTGGAGGAGGACGAGGAAGGCCTTATTGCTGCCACCGTCGTTGTTGGACTAGCAGGAGAACCACCACCAGTTGACTCCCTGATTACAAAGACCCCAATTCGCCTTCTCTTGGCGGCCTTCATCAACTTATGTTCTGGTGACAGGTGCCCCCACTTGGCCTTCCTGGCCTCATTGCGAGAGACCAAGTGGTCTCTCCAAAAATCTAAGTGGTGTTTCTTTACCAGCTCGAAAAGCCACTCCAGGGACTTCGTCTCCATCTCAGTGGGAGTCCCACTGTAAACCTCAGGAACCTTGTCCCATTCCCTGGCCAACGGCTAGGACCCATCCACGTAAACAAAAAATAACCAATTCTTTCAATTCTTTAAGGAGTCGTAAATGGCGGTATTAATTTGGAGACCACATCAAGGGGCGAAAGAGATCCACTCCGCTCCCTGGTTGACCTTGAACAGGACCTTCACCATCTCCACCATCAACCTCCTCGAATGCTGACGAAGGAAAATACATAACGTGCATAGATACCGCACAGCTTTGGCATGAAGCTGTGCGACGGGGACTTTGAGGGCGATCAGAATCTCCCGTAACTCGTCAGGAATGGGAAGGCGTAGCCCCTCCTCAAATGGGCCTCACAAATGGTGATACAACCTTCAGGCGGCATGCATGCCCTGTCTTCCTTGTCAGGAATGTGGAAAACGATCGCTTTAGAAACGTTGTATTCAACATACAACTCCTTCAGGTCAGTCTCTGTGAGGGTTGAAGCTATCTGTGCAATAGGAGCCATGAGTATGGGTGTAAGGAAGGAAACGATGCAACACTTTAGAAAAGAATGCTCACTCGAAGACGAAGAAAGGCGTGGGAAATTCAAAAAAGGAGATGAACGGGCAACTTGAAGGCAGCACAAATGCCAGCCAAAGTAACTGTCTTGTAAACAAGCACCATCATTACTGCCACATAGCGCCCCCTGAATGGACACTGACGAACCAGATCCCTAGGTGCATTAATTACCAGGATCTCTAATTCACAGTGTGCAGACACGTGGCCACCTTTTTGTTTAAACAAAATAACTAATGATGACGCGTCACTCCATTCCCACAGGTTCTCCGGATCTTGGCCTTGATGGTCAACGGATCCGATCAAAAATTTGTTAGCAAGTTCTCCGGACCTTGACCTTGACGGTCAACGAATCCGATCAACAATTCATTCAGCAAGTTCTCTGGACCTTGACTTTGACGGTTAACGAATTCGGTCAATAATTCCTTCAACAAGTCCTTTGGACCTTGACCTTGACAATCAATGAATCCGGCCAACAATTCCTTCAGCAGGTGCTCCGAATTTTGTCCAGGGCAGTCAGCAAATCCGGTCCACCCCTCCTCCGGCATGATGTTCAGGTTTTGGGCCTGAATGGTCAAAGGAGTCGGTTAATGGACCTTGGTGGACTCCAAGCCACGCAGCCCATTGTGGACAAGCTGGAGGTTAGAAGTCAGACCACCAGTATGGGGAGCTAGTGATGAATACTCTCATAGTGGACTGACCCAGGAAGGAGAAACGGCCCAAATCCACGAAGGCCCACGGATTGGCCTGGATGATCAACGCAAACCGTTGACCGGACGAAAGGCCAATGAAACTAGCACAGGACGGGCAACTGGCATCAGGGACGGACATCATTTTTGTTGACCAGCAGCGCTGTAACAGACCTGCCCTCAAATAAACCTTGCATGGGCCAACCCCAGTTTAGCCTGTAGCAGCTTTCTTCTCTTATTTCGTTCTCTCCCAGAAGGCAACCTCCACAGCAACGGTCACCAGCAAATTCAACACTCATCCCACGAGGAAAGCACCCGATTCTCTCCCCTATCTGCTGAAAAACCCTAGCTGTTGCAGAGCACAGAATGAAGGAGAACTTCCCAAGGAGCCGTTACTACCATTAATGCCAGCGTAAAAAATGGAAGCTGTTCCAACAGAGCCCTGAGATCCCACACTCTTTCATAAGGAAGGATTCTCAGCCTCTCGACTATAAGAATGCCATGGTGTCAACACTCTAGGCACGACCTCCGAAAGAAAGCAAATGCTCTCATACTCATACGAGTTTCTTTGACATTCACATCCCTTTTTCCAGAGGATTCCATTAGAGTTCGCCCGACGTCTTCTCAAGCTCTCATGCTTTTAGGATGCCCACACTCTCTTACTTCCTGTCGCTACGGTTCTCAAAAACCCAGAGATAGGAATCAACACTCCTCACGAGCGACATAATCCTCTCCCAGCGAGAGCTAAATCATCCCCAAAAATACTCTCTACTTCTCACCTTCATTACACCCATTCTTTTACCTTTTCAGTTCTTGGAAGGCTATTTTACTGACTTGAGCGTCGTAGTATTTTCGGTGAGACAATATCCTGCCGATGCCTGACCTTTCGTTTGTCTTAGTGGACGGAGTCAGACTCAACGATTGATGTAACCTGAACCGTTTCGAAGTTTGGTTCTAGGACGCATCAAGTTCTAAGTGAGATATATAATAAGTATAATCGAGCATGTTTGGAACTCGGTGACGTAATCTCATTCCCTCACTTAGATCACCCAGAATAAAGTTTTCTGGATGATTTAATTTAACTCTAGCTAAATGTTCCTTAGTAAGGATGACAATCGGCATTACATTTGGAATTTCAGGTAAGACTTAATCTAGAGGAGACCCAGTTTGATCACCTCATTTATCGGGGCAAACACTAGTTCAAGTTGTTCATTGGGGACATCGTCCATAATGACGTTGATGGACTCCATAAAGTTTGAGTGTAAAAATTGTGCACCCGATAGGCTCTACTATTAAGAAAATATCCTAATAACATCCCTTCATCTCTTCCAGATTCAAACTTACCTTAATTTTCTCTATCACGTAAAACGAAGTATGTACTTCCAAAAATATGAAAATATTTTAAGTTCAAATTCTTACCTCTCCAAAGTTCACAAGGTGTCTCATCCATTTTGGGTCTTATCTGTTGCTTATGTGATAGGCTATGCTTACGATTTTGCCACAAAAGTGCATGGCGATATTTTTACTTTCCATCATTATTCTAGCCGCTTCTTGAATGATCTGATTTTTTCGTTCCATAATCCCATTTTATTGTGGAGTGATATGAGTAGAGAATTCACGTTGAATTCCTTTTTCACTAAAATTTTTTTTGGAGTTTAAAATTTTAAACTCTTTTCCATGATCACTACGTATTCTCACAATAGAAATACCTTTTTCATTTATGAGTTTTTTATACAAAAGTTTTACATAATCAAAGGTATTATACTTTTCTTGGATAAGGTCTATCCATAAATATCTAAAAAAATAATCTATGATCACTAGTGTATACTTTTTACCCTTAAGACACTCGATCCTAGATGATCCCATAAGATCCATATAGATTTGCTTAAGGGAACGTGAGGTGTGAATATCACCTAAAGAGGGATGGCTTGTCTTGATTTGTTTACCAAGTTCACAAGGACTACACACATGGTGTTTGACATTGGACATTTTTGGAAGGCCATTAATACAGTTTTTATTTAAAATTTTGGCTAAAATTTTAAAATTTGGATGACCAAAATGTTGATACCATAATTTTGCAGGCGTAACTTTAGCGAGATGGAATCTTAAGATGGGACCAGACTCGATCCTGTAGAGATTATAGGGAATTCTTTTGCCTTCTAGCACAATAGAACCCTTTGTGTCATATATACAATATTTTTTTGAAGGAATCTTAGCTCAAAATTTTCATCATAGAGTTGACTAATATTTAGGATGTTAGCTTTAAACCTGGATATATACAAAACATCATACCACTTAGAGAGCCCAGAAATACTAATTAAGCATTTTCCAAGGATGAGAGCCTTTGCTCAATTATTAATGACAATAGTCCTATCCTCAGTTAAAGACAAAAATATGGCTTTATTGCCACACACATATCTGGAGGATCCACAGTCTAGATACCATAGTGAATGATTTTGAGCATTTAGGGTAATATGAGTAACTTTATAAGAACAAATTTTGGAGGCTTATTTTAGATCACTTTTCTTTATTTATATTTTTCTTCCTGAATTTACCTTATGATCTAATCTTCTTACTTGGTTATTTAGCTGTTGAATATAGTTAAGCAAGTTTTTTTATTTTCGTCCATTGTCTTTGATTGTACAATCGATTAATGGTGTGACAATGGAGATGTATGAGTCCAATTTGCTCACACGTATGGCAGGTAGGCACAAACTTAGGGATAATATTAAATTTTCTGGATTCATTTTGAAAGTAAGAATTAGATCCAATTGTTTGATAGGTTCTAGCAGGTTTATTCACAGTTATTTTATTCTTTGGTTTGGGCATAAAGTCTGAACTAATTTAGTTTTTCACGCTCTTAGGCATTGATTTAGAAAATTTTGGGGTACCAATATTTTTGTGGGGAGTTTTTGTGGCAGGAATAAAAAATAGTTTAGAATATTCACTGTTTTTAGAAGTGTTCTAAATATAACCTAAGCCCTTTTTGTTTCCTACAAACATTACCAATCCTAATATGTGATCAAGCATTTGAATTCCGTTTGAAAAATTTTTAATATCAATCTAGCCATTTTCGAGCTTCAATTCTAAGGATTTTATCTTAACAATTAAGGACCCATTTAATATTCTCAGCTTGCAATGTTCAGCAGTGAACCATTCCAATTTTATTGTAAGTTCTGCCATAGCATTTTTAGATTCAATTAATTTTTTATTTAGAAATTTATTAGTTTTCTTTACTTTTAGATATTATCTAAACAGTTTGTCATAAACCACTTAAAGATCATCAAATTCATTATCAAATTACTTACAGTAAGAATTTGATTGTTCTGATTTTACACTTGTGGTTTCATTACCACTAATAATAGAAGTCTTGAAGGCCATATAATTTAGTTCTTCCTCTTCAGATAATTTTTTATATTTTTTTATCTTTTTTATCATTTGAGATGGATACATTTAAGGCTTTTTCTTCTTGACATTTAAAATTAGGCACTCGGTTTGGATATGACTGAATTCGTGGCATTCATGACATTGGAATCCTTAAAATTTCTTATTTTTTGTGTTTTCGTTCTCCCTTTTATCTTTCCTGATTGAGTTATGAGATAGGTCTATTTTCTTGGAGGTTCGTATGCTATTTTTATTTTTAAAGAACTTTTTAAAATTTTTAACAAATAATGAAAAATCCTCATCGTTGCACGAGTCTTTATCAGAGTTGCAATCTCTCTCTTACTTTACAGTTTTTAAGGTAATTGATTTATTTCATTTAGATTGTGGGTGAGTGTGCTCTTATATTTGTAAAGAGCTAACTTGTTCTTCTATTTTTAGTGTACCACTTTCCTCAATAATAGTAACCTTTAGTCTAAAGCGTTTATGTAGAGATTGTAGGACTTTTCGGATGATTCTATTATCAAAAATACGATCTCTAAATTGAACGTAAAATGAATAATGTCATTCAATTCTGTATAAAATTAATCAAATATTTCATCATCTTTCATTCGAATTTGCTCAAACCTAATTGTGAGTATTTATAATTTAGAGTTTTTAACCAATTTTATTCCTTCATGGGTAATCTCAATGATATCCCACACCTCTTCTGAGGTTTCACACATGGAGAGACACTTCAATTCTTCAGGGGACACATCCATAAAAATAGCGTACAATCCCTACTATTTCAATTGCATGCGTCAAGTTTCTCTTTTGATCACAAGGATAAAACTTTTGATTCATCACCTGTAGTTCTTCTAGGTAAAGTCCACCCAATTTGGGTGCTGACCCATACGTACTCATCCATTGATTTGAGAAATGCTTTCATACATATTTTTTAATGTGCATAGTTGCTCCCATTCAAATAGGAAGAAATTGACAGCGATTGACTGGTATGCATCTAAAATGGGGTTACGAATTGGGATGAGTATTTGATACCAATTGAAGGGAACAAATCGTTCTGAATAACTAATAATATTTTGACTCCTCAACAAACTTACAAAATAAAAATTAAATAATATCTAATATACAAAATATATTCTAATCTCAATATGAATAGTAAATAATGAAAGCAGTAATAATAATAATGATGTAATTTTTGGTGACAAAGGAAAACCTTGATAACTATACCTAGTGAGTAAAACCTTCAGGGTTTTAACTGCTGGGGAATGTATGTACCATAAAAATCAACTTATAGATCAAGTGGTATAGGTGCGCTAGCCTAACCGACGTACTCCCATCTTGTTATCTCTACCAATGAACTCATTGGATTTACCGACTGTAACAAAATCAAACGTCTTTCGATTTTCAACTCAATCTTCCCACGTGAACCATTGAATTGTCATACACCATTGGATCCTAGTTTCTTTGCTACGGACGTCACCAATGAAGGTTAACAAGCGAGAAGAGGTGTAAAAAGTAAAATACAATGTGGTGAGAAAAACCTTGTCGAGAAAATACAATTGTCAAAAGTAAGTTTTCTCATGTGGAGTAATGTAAAAGTATAAAAGATTTGATTTTGCTCTAAAATAGCTATCAAGGACTTCAACAAAAAGTCAGGGTAAATGAAATAAGACGGCTATATATAGGAAGGCTAAAAAATCTAGGTAACAAATGGCACTGTTGGTGAAATGCGCATCGCAGGGCTCGACCGAGGCTCGAGTTCATGGTGGGTGTGCTTAGGGTTTCATGGGCTACATCACTTAGCACTCGAGAAGGGCTCGACCAAGCTTTAAGTGTAGGGTCTTCTAGATTTGGCGCTCCAGTGTGGGTTGGGCAAGCAGCAGGCGCATGCATATTAGAAATGGGGCTTGAGCACTAGGCGGGTGAGCCGCGGGTGCCAGGTTACTAGAAATGGGGCTGGAGTGTTGATTGGATGTGTATCAGGCCCCAGCACACCGAAAACAGGGCTCAAGTTCACGTAGGCGTGCAACAGGTGAAGCCTCTTGGAAATGGTGCTCGGGCACGGTTCAGGCGCACAGTAGGTATGGAATTAGACAGGGCGCTTTAGCAAATGGTAAGCGATATATTCTGATGTAGATTTTCTGCAGAATATAATCTGTGTCGGCAACAGACCAGACACGTTCATAAAATATGTCAACACATAAATGAATTTAATAAGAGACAATACATAAATCAAGATAGATGAAAATATAAAGAAGCTGCTGAGCCAAAAGATAGCTGCTGTTCTTGTTCAACCATGGTTAGTATAGAAATAGATAAAAGGAGAATAACAATAGTAAATATATAGATGATGATAAAGCACAATTGTAACAGGAATCAAATTAAAGCAAGATAACTAAGCACAATGATAATTCCCCTAAAAAATGAAAGCCACCCCTATCAAAACAACCTCCCCTAAGAAAGAGAACCATATTTTCCCCTTTTCGTGATGAATAACGAAAGGGTATCAATCAGAGTCAGAGGAAACCCAAGGAGCCTTCTAGAGGGACCGCCGTGCAAAAAAGAAACGAACAGAAAACAAATAGGTATACACATGTATACATATATCAAATGCACGTATCTCTCCCTTACTCCACCTAAAAAGAAATAACCCAAGCTCCCCCAAAAAATATACACTCCCCCTAAATTTTTTTTATTATAATTATTAAATTTCAATTATTAATGTTGAATGCACTTCATTAGGTAGTATGAACAAATTTAGGGCAATGAAGCTCAATGGTAAGCAAGATTACTCTTCTTGATCCATATTTTCTTATCGAATTTAATTATTTTGAATAAAGTCATTACACGATCATTTAGAAGGTTTACATGATTGACAAGCTTATTCATCTTTGGATTGGGATTAAAATTATTCCAAAATTTTGTTACAGAACAGTGAGGCCGAATATATCCAATTTCACCACATCCATGGCATGTTGGAACAAAATTAGCGAAAATATACAAGGTATTAGCGTGCCTTATAAATTGATTAAAATGAAGGTGCGTTCTACTGTTTGAGGATGAAGTTTTTGGTGCAATAAGCTTTGTCTTTGTAAAGTTTTTAGCTTTCTGATTGATGGAGGCGGATGTCACAACATTTTGCCTCGGAGCAGACATGGTGGGGACAAAGATAGTTTTTGAAGTCATATTAGCGTTTAAGGCATTAGGGGAATATCCCAACCCTGTTTTGTTTCCGTCGACATTTCCCATACCGAGCATACGGTCCAATTGTTTGGACCTGCTTAAAAATTATTTTAGATCATTTGGTGCAGTTTCAAAATCTGATTCAAGGATCTAATTTTTTCTATAAATGATTCATTTAATTTCTTAAATTCTTGAGTTTTTATATCAAATTGCGGCTCTACGAGCAAATTTTTCATTTTCAAATTTGGCCAATTTGTGTTTTAGGGATGCATTAGTTTTCTTGATCTTTAAACATTTTTTAAATAATTTATTATATGTGTCTTGAAGGTCACAAAAATGAGCTTTTGACACATTCTCAGAGTCATCAGTTTGATATAGACTTTCATCTAAATTCTTGTCATTTTCACACACGGAGATCATGAAGGCCATATATTTTTGGTTGACCTTTTTCAATACATCTTTCATTCTCCTCATCTTCACCATCACTTAAGGTGGCATTAAATGTGGAGTTCATTATGTCATTTAATTGAGCATAAAAATCATCAAAAGTGTCATGGCTCTTTATTCAGATGTTCTAAAAGCAGGAAGTAAGCATTTGTAATTTTGAGTTCTTCACTAATTTAGTTTCTTCGTGGGTAATCTTAAGAATGTCACATGTATCTTTAAACGTTTCATATATCGAGATATGTTTGAATTTTTCAGTGGACACAACCATAAAAATTATATACAACCCCTTATTATTCCCATTACATGTATCAAGTTCTTTTGTCCACAAGGACAGAACTTTTAGTTCATCACTTGTAGTGCCTCTGGGTGGAGTCCACCCAGATTAAGTGCTAGCCCATATGCGCTCTTCCATAGATTTAAGGAAGGCTCTCATACATATCTTTCAATAAGTGCAGTTGCTCCCATCATAGAAGGGAGAAACGGATAGAGATCCACTCGTATACATCTAGATCAGGATTATAGATCGGGGTAGGATTCTAATACTAATTGAAAGAACTATACGTTCCAACGCACAAATATGTTTCGACCCATTTTTCAAATTTTCAAAATACGAAGAATAAGAATATATAATACATATAAAACATATTCGAATCTATATGACAACAGTAAATAATAAAAGTAATAATAACGATGATGAAATTTTAGTGATGAAGAAAAATCACAATAACCATGTTATTGAATAAAACCCTCTGGATTTCAACGGCTAAAAAAGATATCCACTAAGAAAGTTAACTTATAGACCGGATGGTATAGATATACTAATCTAGTCGACTTACTCCCATCCTATGATCCCTACCAAGGAACCCCTTAGATTTTTTCGCGGCAACGAAACCGGACACATTTTAGTCTTCTTGTCAATCTTCTTTCATGAGCCATTGAATCACTGCACACTACTAGAACCTAGTTTCCATGCCACTGACATTGCTAATGATGGTTAACATGCGGGAAGAGGTATATAAGATAAAACACAATGAGGTGAGAAAACTTATAGTGAAAGCATAATAGTTGAGGGCAAGTTTTCTCAAATGGAGCAAATCATAAGCACAAAAGGTGAGGGCTTTGTTGTGACAACCCGAGTTCTAGAATATGATAATTGGGAGGTAATTAAGTTAAAATAGGTGAATTGTATTTAAAAGGTACGGGAGGAACGTATTGAAAGTTCAAAGAAACAAAATTAGTAAATCGGGAACCGAAATTGTAAGCTGTGAAATGTTAATTCGTAGACAAGATTTTAGATTTTAAATTATGATAATCATGACTTAT
>JAOVVI020003538.1:0-18939 GCA_028571085.2 Nepenthes alata | reverse complement strand
AAGACCTCTGTCAGCGGCACCCCAGTCTCTCCACTCCCGTTTCCGTTCGAGTAGAGCGCCAAGCTTTTCTATTAACGGCGGTCGTCTCTCCCTCTGCTCCCGTCGTCGTCGAAATGGGACAGGGCGTCCTCCCAGCAACGGCGTCCTGCTATTTCTCCATAGAACGGCATCAGATGGAGCATAGATCACACCATTAATGGCGTGTAACAACCAGTTCCACAAATCAGGCGAAACCATGCCCCCAACAGTGGCGGCCCTTCCTCCTCCTGTTCTCATCAAGAGCTAAGCATGAAGCTTCCCCAAAGAGCGGCCAGATTTGTGCCAGATCGCGCCCAAAGCTCCTCAACGGAGGCAGAGCCCGAAAGCTTTTCCTAACGGGGAACCCAAGATCCTCAGTAGACAGAGAACGAGGGCGAGCCCCTACTCTCGCGGCTGGATGCCGTCTTTTGAATCCAGTCAAATGGGACCGCCAAGCCCATCGCTGGGAGGCGCCCAGAGCTCTCTCATGTTCTCAGCCAAGCCCAGCGTCGCAGAGCTCTCCGAGAACGTCGTCCAGCTGCATCGACAGCGAGGCGAGGGGAAGCCTCTCAAATGGCGCTCAAAGCCCTTGAACAGAACGAGAGTGAAGCACCTCAAAAATTTGCCCAGCATCAGATCATTAAATGGGGCGCCGTACCATGCTCCACCCAAAAGCGCTGACCAGGGTCGTTCGGCCTACTTATTTGACCCGTTTGGTCACGGTGAAATCCGTACTCGACGGTCCACTAGGGCAATCTGGTCGAACGGGCCCAACAGGCCCCGCACTCATTCCGGCGCATTTCGGGAGATCTCCAAATTTACTATAGCCCACGAACACCTCTAAGTTGCCCTCCGCGGGCATACCTCCAAGCCGCCCCTCTGTCGGGCGCACCTCCAAGCCGCCCTTCGCCGGTGCATTCCCGACCAGGGACATCTCTAAGCCGCCCTCCGCGAGCGTACCCCAAGAGGGATTTCCTCTAAGCTGCCCTACGCGGACGCACGGGTAAGCCGCCCTCCACGGGCGCATCTATGGAGCTCATGCCTCCGATCACATCCCTCTCACACTCCCCTCATCATTACTTCTTTGCATGCATTCATCTATTTATTTCAGAAGATATCTGACTTGAGCGTCAAAATATTTGCGGGGGACAACCCCCCATTGGCCTCTGACCTCTTGTTTGTTGATTGTGTTGTACAGGCCCCCGGTTAATAAAGACGGAGATCGGGCCCTACTCCGAACGCTTTAGAGCGACACGGAATCTGGAGGCTCCTTAATCCGTACAACAATCTCGGACCTGGGACGCAACAATATGTTTGAAAATATTTAATAGGCATATAATGTAGTTCTCATTCCTACCAAGGACATCTATGGATTTATTTTTTATCTTAAGATACCTAAACGGGAATTAATTAGACTGAGAATTAAAAATATTTAACATATATTTTTAGGATATTTCAGAGTAATGTGACTTTTTACCTATAACTCTAATGTCAAGGGTCTTTTAGCGTGGATAAATGTACAAGGAACCATGTCATCCGAATATATTCATAATATATATATTTGCTTTGCGATGTATTTCGATGCACACGAACTAGTAATTACCACAAATTTTATGTATTAATCAAGGATAAATCAATTTAAATTTAGATTAAACCTCTATTATATATCCTACCGAGCAAAGCTGGGAAATACATGCATACTAATCAATCATTTGATGGGCGCATATTTGGTTGTTCTGTTCATTTGTTATCTCATTGGCGCTTTTTTTCAAGCGACTTTTATCAGTATAATCCATACATAAAGATAATGCATATATACTAATCAATCATATAATAATTATTTTCTCAAAATTGTCACTGTACGTGCTTAACAGTAGCACCCTTTATAGGCATAAGTGCCTGGATTGGAATGCCCATCTCTTAAAGAGATAAAGACGTATATTCTTTCAATCTTGATCATCTGTTTTTAAACAAATGATTATGATCTAATTATTTTAAGATAATTAATTTTTAAATTTTTTTTAAATAATTCTTTAAAATATGAAGAACGGACCTCCTAATTTTTATAGAAGATAAGATTTTCCCGAATCTTATGTGCCGAGCCCAATGTTACAATTATTTATGCTTTGGTGGAATGGATGATTGTGAAGTCCAACAATGTTACTGTCACTTTTTCCAATGTGACAAGAGCTCTGGTAGAAAATTACACGGAACAAATGATGCATCTGATACTGAGTCGTGATATGGCCACTTGCCCTCACCATCACCCATCACAAAGGGTTAAGCTGTAGCTAGCTTGCTCTTCCATCTGCAAGTTGGCCTTTCATTTTTTCTTACCTTGGCTAAAGGGATGGGAAGGCAAATATCTCCCATATGTAAAGGGATAATATAACATATAAAACTTATGCTATGCACAAGAATCTAATAATTAAGATCAAACTATTTAAATATATTGTACATGGCTTAGCATATATATTATTTTTATGACTGGAACTCCTGATTGTCAAATTATATGATGATAACTCTATCATTATATCAGTATTCAAATTTAAACATCACTTTTTTTTTCTTTTTTTTGTGTGCATATTCATCATAATTTTTATAAAGAAGTTGTGACAAAGCTATTTGTAATTAATATTGTAACTACTTTTAAAAGCTTACTCTAAGTATTTTGTTTAAAAGCCAATTTTTTTTTCTTAAAATATATCTTTAATCCAGTATGCACGTTTGGTGTAAACGCGGTTTGAGCATGAAGAATGCAGTAGTCTTTTTTGAATAAGGATGAACATAGACTTTGTTATGTGTTATTTTCACTCTTTTATGTGGTAAGACATAGACAATATTCTTTCTTGCTCGTAGAAAAATTTTAAACCCGTACTCAATTCAAGAAAAAGACACCTAGCTGTCGTGAAACGATACTTTCTCGATGATATTTTCGTGACACTTATTTAACAAATTTTTGTGTGATGCAAATAAGTCAATTTTTTTTTTAAAAAAGATATTTACCGTAATATTTGTAGAGGTACAATACTTTTATAGAAAACGTCATTCAATATGAAATTTTTAGTGTAAAAATATGAAACACCTCTACAACATTCACGCTTTTCTAATGCCCTTAAAACAAGTTATTCTATTAGTTAAACAACTCCCGCTTAGCTTGGCTTGTCTAATAGAGCTTAGCTTGACTTGTCTAATAGAGCTAATGTAAAATTTTTGGAGTTTATCTCAATTGAGTGGGGATGATCCTTTCATACGAAAGTATCACTTCCTTAATCAATGGCTCTAATTATCCTTCCATCGTCCACCATACATGATTGAAATTTTGTCTCTAAAATGCTCTTTATAAATATAGCCCTTAAGAATACTCTATAGAACCTTTCATATTCTCTTCATTTAATAACATTTTAGAATGAAGCGTATGTCTCATCTTTTTTCTATAATTTTTTAGGACATCCAATAACTCATTTGAATCACCCATAGAATTATTTATCCTATATATATATTCTGCTAAGTTATATACGCAGGCATCCTCAATTTGTGTGGCACATATAATCTGTATGGTCCACTTCTCTGTGACGTGAAACTGGCCATTTAAATATTCTATGTTTGAAATTTGTTGAACCAGGACAAACGAAATGGTCCAAAGGCTGTTCAAATTGCAGACGAATTCTGTCGTGGTAATCAATTTGAAGAAGTCAGGGGAGGCAGGTCACTGTTACCGCAAAATTTTAAGTGCAAATCGGCATCGATGCTCCGCGTAGATGAGAATTTTCTCACGCTCTTATCTGCGGTTCCTTCCAAAAGTGCTTCCCATTATTCTGTTTTGTCAATGGCAGATTAATCACTTACCCCGTAAATATCTTGAACACACCCCGAATTTAGACAATTTAATGGAAATAAAAGTAGATGATTTTTTTTTTTTCTGTTCTTGTGATGATGGGGTGGTTGTAGGGCCGGAATCAACCTCTAGGTACGCGAGTAGTGTAAAGGTAAGGTTATGTACATAAAATTGTTTTCGGATCAAACGATGCGAGAGTTTCATATACCAGATTATCCTTGATGATTATCGACCATTTTTATCGATGCAGGTCTCATTGACCCATTGGGTTTTACACCACCATAATAGTATATATGATTAGGTATTTGTAGGTATGGGATCCTGATAAATTTTGAAGTAGGTTTATTATTTGATAGGCCAACATGAAAGGGTTCCTGTTGAGGCTCGAACACCCAGATCCACACAATTCGGTGCAGCGAAAATCTAAATTTTCCGTTATCGTCAGTCACAATTAATCTAGTAGAGATTTGAATTAAATTTAAGAATTGATACAAATCTAAATCATTGACAACGAGATTATATGGGAAGAAAAAGTTCTATAATCTTCAGTTGTCGGAAGAAAAAAGTTTCGAGAAGCACTTAGATAAGTTTAATCGAATGACGCAGGTAGCAGCATTTGATAAAAATGTCAAAGAGGAAGACAGGTCATTAATACTGCTGGCTTCTTTATCGATCACGTACGATTATATTGTTACGGTACTATTATTTAGGAATCATATATTTAATATTGATGAGGTTATCACTTCTTTATTTATGAATAAGTCTGTGAGAAAAGGAAGCGTTGATATTTCGAGAGAGCCAATTCTCTTGGTATCTACTAGAAGCTAGGAGCACATGAAATTGAGGGACTAAGGAGGCAAAACAGAGAGGAGCCACAACTGCTCCATGCTTTAGGATATGGAGTGATCTCATAGTGATAAGAAGGATCACATGAATAGAGATTGCTACAAAATAAAATAGGAGGGTGGTAGCAAGCGGTAAGAGAGGAATGATCATGATAAAAATAATCAGACCACTGTCACTATTTGTAGATACATTTTTGTTGTCCATATGAGAAAAATATAGACCTTTACAAGTCACGAGATGAGGTGGATGATGGATAGTAGTCTATTGTATCGTGCGACATTGAGAAATTTTATCTGCATCTCATGTACACTCGGAGATTGTGGGGTATTAAAGATGGATAATAGTAACTTGTCGAGAGTTGTTGGCATTGAGGACGTCAATTTACGAACAATGGGACAAAACCCATGTCAAAGGACATGCGACATATACTAAATATACGATTAAATGTGATTTCAATTAAAAAGTTTGACAAAGAAAACATTTGCATGACGTTTAAAAAAGGCTAATAGAAACTTACCAAAGATGCCTTGGTTATGGTAAGAGAAGATAAGCATTTAAATTAATACTTGATAAAGGTTTTGATTACCAAGGGTGATACTAGAATAACCAATAGAGGCATTGGTTAAGGTGGTAAGAAGATGAGGCCAAAAAAAAGTGTAAGGAGGAGGAATTTTACTGTAGAAAAGAAGCCACAAGCGAGTAGGAATTCTCTAGGTTTGGT
Organism: Nepenthes alata; assembly: GCA_028571085.2. NCBI lineage: Eukaryota > Viridiplantae > Streptophyta > Magnoliopsida > Caryophyllales > Nepenthaceae > Nepenthes > Nepenthes alata. Next base: position 13,516 of record JAOVVI020003538.1, on the reverse strand, counting down.
GGAGTATAAACAGGTGTCATTCAAGTTATGGAGGTTGATGCTGGGATTCCCGTGGAGGAAAACTTGATGAAGGATAAGAGATTATAGTTATTGGTAAATATGAGAGATGCGTATATGAGAGGCGCATGTGAATAATATGTTTAAAAATGTCACTCCTGATACGCATTTGATCGACAATTATGTGTTATTTTTAATATAAAGTCATACCTAATACGATTTTAAAACATCCGAAATTATTTTTTTAGATAAAGAGTACCGCGTAGAGAAAGGAGAAAAGGAGAGAAGTGAAAGAAGTTTGACATTCGATTGAAATTCGATTTAAGTTTTCTTATTTACCAAGGTCAAGTACATTGTTATGATATTATTTTTCTAAGATATATTACCATTTTTACACCATAAAAATGCCCTTAAAAGATGTAAAGGCAGTTGGAATTTAAGCTTGATATCATGCTACTAGGTACTTGGAGATGTACAAATCATTCTAATTTAGGCAATTACAAAGATGTAATATCATGGTTAAAGAGCTCGGTTTGATACTTTGAACTAATTAAGTAAATACGAATACATAGGATCGGAGAGCTACAATAATGAAACGACTATATTGATTGGGTTATATCTTAACTATTCATGATACTTTTTTCGAATTTGATTTTAGCATATATTGTGAAACTTATACTCGTTCGTCTGTAATTTACTGAATCAGTTATGACAATTAGGTTATTAGGATACTCACTCGATAATCAAGACAATGATCATATAATTGTACGATAAACACTTATATAATACGTAAGCCCTCTCATACAAATTTTTATACACACTATTTCAATGCCCAAGATAACTAGGTGTATTTTGAATAATCTCGCATATTGATAAGATCCGTAAATAATTCATGTAAGTTCAGTACACAATTGCCAACTTAGATATCGAAATGAATTCCCAAATAAAATATCTCAGCTTCCAAATAAGATTTCAACTTACCTAGAAAAAAAAACTTTAGAAAATTCTATTTGCACCAATTAGAAAGGGTTACTAGTAGAGGAGTGGGTGCAAATGCCGGAGTTGGTATTTCATGTGCCTAACAGTTCTGAATTTGCTGCTAAAAGTTACACGAGGCAATTTTGCCAACCTTTAAGAAAGGCAAACCGGTGCTTTAGGACTAAAATGACAAGATATTTTCATTAGGATAACTATATTTAATTGGATTTTATATTACTTTAGTTCATGTTAAGCGTGGAAATTAGGGTGCATTACTTCATGGCTTTTGAAATGAGAAATGTTTTGGGAATGCACAATGAAAAAATATGTGTATTGTTGACAAGTATTCATAAGTATATCATCCAAAAAAGTTATGCATAAGAATTCTGGGTCTTTCCAATGGATGGCTATAAAATCGGTTGCAACCCTGCCTATACCAAATGAAATGCTAAAAACAACATAGATAAATAATTTAGAAAAAGAAAGCAAAAGGGCAGAAACCCAAAAAATGTGTTACAATGGACGATTGACCTCACAATATGGACCCTCGTAGGATAAAAAATACATAATAGTTCAAAAAATTTTATTCCAATTAAAGCAAACCGATGTATCAAAAATATTGGCCTTTCAATCCTTCAAAATAATGTAAATTATAACAGTCAAAATTAACCTAAAATGAGGGGGAATAAAGGAGCCAAAATTCCATTTGAGAATTGCCCACCTAATGCCTCTACTTTAATCACCGTATGGCCATACGCAATTGATGTTTGAATGAACGATCTTTCAAAACTTCTTGGTAGTCTCACAATTAAAGAATAGATGATTCACTGATTTCTTTATGGATCTACAAATGACACAATGAGAGGAAAGACAGAGGAAGCAACAGGTATCCAAAGTTTTTAGACGACCTTTATAAAAAAATAGAAACACGAGTAGTATAGCAGCTGGGACCTCAAATGAGAACAATCTAGATTACCATTGGGTCCAATAACAAAATAATTTTTCAGGCCAACAAAACAAAAAAAAAAAGGTCATTCATTTCGATATCACAATAGACATAGTTCGCAGATGTGAGGCAATGATCATAGGATGACCACAATCTATCGAAGGAGCCCACAGAGAGAAAAGCCTGCGGCAACCATCTTCAGTAGTTGCTCAAGATAATGGAATTACTTTTATATTCTGATAAGTATCTGTACCAAGAGTAATACAAAAGAAAAAAAAAAGTAACGGTAAGGATACCCACCATATGTCTAAAGTCAAATAATAAGAATGTGTCTTTTTCGTTACCTACAATGTAGATAACTTTTTTAACACATAGTTAATCTATCATTTTTCTTTAAAATAACATATAATACCCACTTATTTGCTCCTAATTGCATAAGTGACTCATATTTTGAGTGAACTATCTCTTATTATATATATTTCCTTACATATTGCCTAGCCACTTAACCTAACCAAAGAAATAAATTTCATATCATTAACTTCAAATTCAAGATTGGAAATTCAGGATTTGATTCGCCTTACTGAACCAAATAAAGCATGCAATTGCACGCTAATTAAATCTAGCACTAATGGGCTGCATATGGTGAAGAATTTAAAAGGTATATGCTCTTGCCACTCATTTCACACAAAGGGCATAGTCCTTTGTTTGAAGGGCCAACCCTGCCCCTACCCTTGGAGCTAGCTGTCCAACAAGAACCAATGATTAAGGGGCAGTGTTTTCCCTAAAAGAAATCAAGTGGTGGAAAAGGGGAAGAACAAAGAGCGATTGTTGTGATATATTTTGGAATTAACAGGTACAAAAACCCAATGAATCATGTCTAATTAAGATACCCTATGTCTTAAGTTCTTTTTGTGATAACCCTTCTTTTCCTCAGTCATAGGGAAGGTAAAGGACAGAATATGATGCCTAATGTCCATCATTCAAAGGCAATGATTTAGGCATTTTGGTCAAAAATAGGAAAAAAAAGATATTGAACGCTAACCCCATTTGCCTAGAATTATTTTATTAATGGGCATAGAATAAAAATTTCTATTAGGGTTCTTTTATTTTTAATTTTGTCTCACATTTTTAATTTTTTTATTAACTTAGATGGCTGCAACTATTAAAAAATATCAAAATATATTACACTCATCTTGTAATATTAGTCGTTAAAGTTACTATAATAAAATTTTTTAAGTATTTGATGACTAAATGGGAGGGCCATGCCAACTCTCCTAAATAGAAGGAATATGTTACCCATAAACCAAGTATATATATACATTTTTTTTGGGTGCATACATCTAGCTGACTAGTGTTGATGACAAGGGAATGATTAAAAGGAGAACCTAATTCTCTATCAGTAAGGATGGATGAGAAGCATTACACATGAAGAGAGCTTTTAATTCAAAGGTGCTGCTTTAAAGGCACAGATTATAATATTTATTTTATTTATTCCCCTCCTGTATATAAAGCTTTGGGACACTGATCAGAGAGGGCAGAACACCCATCTCATCTCATCTCATCTCATCTTTCTGCCCTTCACTGTTTCTTCGTCTAGAGCTCTCAGCCGTCCACCTCTCAAAGAAGAGAGAAGTAGAGAAAGAAAGGAACAGAGGTTGAAAATGACGGTATGAACCCTGTCTTTTCTTCATAAAAGACATTTATTTTACCCATATTTTTTTATAAAAAAATTGCCCTATAAATGAGTGGAACGTTTAACATTACTGTTTGTTTAATTATTGTTGAATGGGATGCAGGTCGGTTAGTGTCATGCCCAATTTTATGCCTTAAAAAACATTCAAATAGAAAAAAATAATAAAAAAAGAGAGAATCCACTGAATGGATCTCACCCACCTTTTATATTTTTACTGGATTGCATGCATGAAAATAACGAGTGTTAGAAATTTTTTACCTTTTAATTATTCATTCATTCTTTAATTATCTTTTAAATATGCTTAAATATGTGGTTTTTATCCCTCCTTTATCCTATTATAAGTTTATTAGTTTAAAAAAATAAATAAGATGCTGTATTATTAGAGATGTGTTAAAATAATTAAATGATATTTATTAATTTAATCCGTTAAAAACATGAATAAATGCTCTGAGTCCCTCTGAAATGAATTGTCAAACATTAGTCCATGAGAACCTCCCTGCAATATAATCAAATTGAAACCCACAGATCACTAGCTTTCTCTGTACAGCAACTTACCAAAAAAAAAAAAGCTTTCTCTGTACAGCTTTGGCCGCAACCTTACCTGGTAGTAGGCAAAGCAATCACGTAGGGTGGGAAAATGACCAGAGATAAAAGGGGAGAAGATTAAGCAACGAGGAGGCATCTGTCCTTTTTTTATATTTTTACTATTTATTTAAAAATAAATAATTTAAATTAAAAAAATAAAATTTATCTGTTTAAATGATGAGGCCATTAATATGAAAACCAAGGGTGTGGCCGACTCAAGCTGATTTTCCTCTAATGTCCAAACGCAGCCTATACATAGTCTCCTCCTCACCCTCCTTTTAGCTCTTACGAAACAAGCCCTTGTGTCATTTCCCCTTCTTCCGCTTCATAAATCTTCAATTCTCAACGCCCTCGCTTTCCCTAGAATTTCTTCCTACTTGGGTTTCTGTGATTCTCGGGAAAAGCGTGTAAGAACAGAAGAAAATTTACTCTCAAACACTTGAAACCGAAGACCCATATGCCTTACTGAATTAAGCGTCTCTCATTTATTACGCCATAGACTTTGTGCGTGTATATAAGCTTACAGGGCTTTGTATTTGTGACATTAGCGACGAGCTAATTTGTGTGTGTGTTTCTCTTTTGTAAAAATCAAGATGATGACTGACAACGCTACTACAACCGCCAAAAAGCAAAATCACCGTTCCGAAAACCTTGTCTTCGACGTCTCTCACGACGTGATTCCTCGCGCCGACTCGAAATTATTCGACGACGATGGCCGCATTAAACGAACAGGTGAGTTCCCTAACACTTTCATTACTCACCTCTACGGCATAACGGAGCTATCATTTGCAGCAACTAAGCATTAAGCAAGCATGTCTTGAAATACGTGATGGAAAACCAGGCCTTCTGTGATTATGGAGAAGATGGTGAAGGAAAATTTGTTTCTGAGCGGGGTTTAATTTTGTTGGTTGCAGGGACTATTTGGACGGCGAGTGCTCATATAATAACAGCTGTGATAGGGTCTGGAGTGCTGTCTCTGGCTTGGGCCACCGCTCAGCTTGGGTGGGTTGCTGGTCCTATTGTCATGATCTTGTTCTCCTTTGTCACCTACTACACCTCCAGCCTTCTCACCGATTGCTACCGCTCGGGCGACTCCGTTGCCGGCAAGAGAAACTATACATACATGGACGCCGTCGCGTCCAATCTCGGTAACTTTTTTCCTTCAAAATCTCAGACGGCCGGATGGTCACTTTCTTCCGAAACTTTTTCTAGAGATGTGAGAGAAGATGTGTTGAAACTTTCTCTAGAAAAAATATTTTTTTTGTAATTTTTAAAAATATTAAACACGGGTAAACATTATTCTAAACTTCTGATATTTTTAATGTATTTTTCTTAGATATTTAGGATGAATTTGGCTTAATTATAGGTATCTCGAATGCATTTTTTTTTAATAATAACTTTCTATTGCCCTGTTTTCTCTCATTGATCGAGGAGGGAAGTATTGCATCAAAATCATTTCGTCTAAAATGTTGAAATTTTCAGGTGGAATTCAAGTGAAGATTTGTGGGATAGTTCAGTATGTCAACCTTTTTGGGGTAGCCATTGGTTACACAATTGCAGCTTCTATAAGCATGATGTGAGTTCATAATTTGCACTCCAAAGCAGCCTTAATTACCGTATGACCATTTAAGTAGTAACTAAGCCGCTTATTATCTTATTTTTCTTGACGAAACAGGGCCATCAAGAGGTCTAATTGCTTCCATGCCAGCGATGACAAAGATCCCTGCAAAATCTCCAGCACTCCGTACATGATCGCTTTCGGCGTTGCGGAGATAATTTTCTCACAAATTCCAGATTTGGATCAGATGTGGTGGCTATCCATTCTTGCTGCTGTCATGTCCTTTACCTATTCCACAATTGGCCTTGGCCTTGGGGTGGGCAAAGTTGCTGGTAACATTCCCACAATCCAACGTCTTTTTAGTTTCCTTGAGTTTGTTTCTGTTTCTCATAAGAAGAAACAGAAGTATCGCATTCTCTTAGATGGATAGACGCTGAAATTCTTTTCCTTTGTGCTGATTGATGCTACAGAGAATGGAAAATGGAAGGGCAACTTGACCGGTATCAGCATCGGTGTAGTAACGCCGGCACAGAAAGTATGGAACAGCTTTCAATCCCTCGGCGACATTGCCTTTGCATATTCTTACTCCATGATTCTCATTGAAATCCAGGTACTCGTATGCTCCTTTCAAACTTCTTAGCCGAAAAGAAAGAGAGACAGCGTGACTGATTCAGCTCGTTTAAAATACAGGACACGCTCAAATCCCCACCCGCAGAAGCCAAGACGATGAAGAAGGCGACCCTAGTAAGTGTGTCGGTCACAAGTCTTTTCTACATGCTCTGTGGGTTCATGGGCTATGCTGCTTTCGGAGACGCGGCCCCAGGGAACCTCCTCACCGGCTTTGGCTTCTACAATCCATACTGGCTTATCGACATAGCCAATGCGGCCATAGTAGTCCACCTCGTCGGAGCATACCAAGTATATTGCCAACCCCTCTTCGCCTTCATCGAGAAGAAGGCGTACGACATCTTCCCCGAGAACAAGTTCATCACCAAGGAATTCAAAATCCCGGTTCCCGGCTTCAAACCATACAGCCTCAACCTTTTCAGACTAATATGGAGGACGATTTTCGTGATCATAACCACGGTCATATCGATGCTTCTCCCGTTCTTCAATGATGTGGTTGGATTACTCGGAGCCTTGGGTTTTTGGCCACTGACGGTCTACTACCCAGTGGAGATGTACATTTCTCAGAAAAAGATACCAAAATGGAGCACTAAATGGGTGTGCCTTCAAATTCTAAGCGCGGCTAGCCTGATTATCTCGGTCGCTGCTGCTGTTGGCTCGATTGCCGGTGTCATCCTCGATCTCAAGACCTACAAGCCATTCAAGTCCGGATACTGATTTGCTGAAAGATTTTCAGCGGAGTTGCTAATCCGTGGAGGAGCAAGGGAAAGCATGAACTATTCGAACTCCAGCTGTTTGCTCATGATCCAAACAAGCTTGGTTGAGAAGATGGGAGGGCTGATCTTATCTCTGTTGAATGCCTATATGTTTATTTCAATTCTTACTGCTTTTCTCAAAAGAGTACTCTTTTATGATACGAATCTGAGAAAGTTATGCAAGTTCAAAAATATGTATATCGTCCCCATGTTTTCCTAACTTTGTCACAAGCTATAAATTTTTTCCTTTTTTTTTTCCTTTTTTTTTTTTTAATGATATGTATCACTTGGTCTATGAATGCAAACTAACAAGATTTCCTCTGTTTCGTTACAAACAGGATACATAGGCCTTTACCCAGAAAGAAAAAACGTTAATAAGATAACTAGTTAAAATAATAATAATAATTATTATTATTATTATTTTCCTCTTTTTTTTCCCACATATTTTGAATAAAATGAGAGTAGGCATAGAATATGCGTATTATTTTGTTAAATAGAAGGACAATGCATAACAAGCAAAGTTAACTTTAAACCAATATTCTGCCTTTATGGGAGAATTTACCGTGGTAAGACTGAAGAATAAAAATTGAACTACATTAAATTAAGCCCAAAATATATAAGAGCGTCGGGGCAGCTATGCGTTCAGCATTATTTTTAACAAAAAATTAAAAAAAAATTAAATATTTATTTTTAAATCAAATGTAAAAGAAATATAAATATAAAAAAATAAAAAAATATATTAAACGTTTCTTTTAATTAAATACAAAAATATATATATAAAAATAAATAAATAATAATATAAAATATTTTTTATAGATATAATATGTCGCCGCATCAAATATCAATCATGCTGTACTTATATCTTAGTTTTGGTATATTTTGTTCATTATTATGTGGTTCTTTTTTATCCCTACTGAATCAAAATGAATATTGGCCCAAAAATAAAAACTATGAAAGTGTTAAATTTTGATAAAAATAATTTAGTAAATTGTAACGTTGAAAGATATTGTTATTGCTCTTTCAAACGTAACGGTTAACAATATTCAAATTTTAAATGATGTCGACAATAATAATAATAAATTTTAATCGCTTAATTATTAAATAGAACGTAAAATGAACATAGAGAGGAGGAATTTTACTATAAAATAATAAAAACAGTGGCCCGTGTTTAGCTGCTAAGCACGTGACATTTGCTTTCCTTAATTCCCTCGGCGTCATCGGATTGTTCCACGGCCTGCCGAGGTTGAAATATACTGGTCAACCGGTGTCCTTAATTTAGCTTAATTTGACCGACATGCTATTTTTAGTTGGTTGAGGAAAATAATATAAAAAATAATAATTATTTTTTAAAAAATAAAATAAAAATAGATTTTAAAATTAATATTTAATTATTTAATTAATTGTTTAAAATAAATAAAATTAAAGTAAAAATTAATTTATTAATATTTAGTATATAATAATAATAATAATAATAATAATAATAATATTAGTATAAAATAACTATTAACTTTTAGTTGGTTGAGGAAAATAATATAGAACTAAAATAATTATTTTTAAAAAATAAAAAAAAAGATAAAAATAAAAATTTATTACGTCATTGGACCTGATTTCTGTACACAAATATAACTTTTATGTAAAAGGAAGAGAGAGAGACAATAACACGTAACATTTTTACATGTAAAATTTTCTTCTAACGAGAAAAAAAAATCAAGAAACTCTAAATTTGGAAATAATTTTACTATTTAGGTGCAAGAGTACAAAGGGTAGAGAATAGATTGTATGGTGACTCCTAAAGATCACTCTTATAATTACAAGTGTTCTCTCAGCTATACAGCATGAGTATCTTTCTTTCTCTCTCTATGAGCGTAAATGTAAGTACAGAATGTTTGGTCCTTTGTTAGGTACACAGTAAATACTTATATAGTAATTTGAACATCTTACGTTGAGCACCCACGTGGAGCTAGCGTGTGCAGGGGATCCTACCACCAACTCTGCAAATAGTATAGAACGTTCGGTCCTTTGTTAGATTTACAGTGAATACTTATATAGTAATTTGAACCTCCTACGTTGAGCACCCACGTGGAGCTAGCGTGTGCATGGGATCCTATCACCAACTCTGTAAATTCATCTTACCGTGTCAGAGACTTTGCGTGCATGCGAGCTGTGTGAGATGGACTGTATTTTTCTGTCAAAAATTTGATAAAATTTCGTCTGTAATACGGACATCCACCAATCCAAAAACTTGTGCAATCTGCTGTATAATACAAAATACATCCAAAAATCCCCACATCTGACGTCATATAATCAACAATATATAAAACCACACTGGATCCAATTTTCATATATAAATCGTGGCTCTAACGCTGTGTATCTAAACACAATATTGGCCAAAGAGAGATACAATTAGTTGCTTATTACAAACCATAATAATCTATGAAAGAACAAATAAATCCAATCACAGCGGAATCTAAACACATTCTATGATTCGTTAACCTTTGAAATTAACTCCAAAATATACTAACCTCAAGCCATCACTTTCACCTCATCCATTATACTTGATACACCTCAAGAATTTCTTCCCAACAATTTACTAGCTTGAGGACCTCAATCCAGAGCCAATTAAATCTAAACCTCGAACCGAAATCAATTAACCTAGGTATTCAATCAATACCGATAAATTTATGTACCAAATCAACACCAATCAAATCAAAACCTCAAGGTGCCTCCCTATAACTCCTATCGTCCTCACGGTCGACCAATGTTACAAGTAAACCCTCGTCTAAGAGTTAATGCTAATACCTATCTGAAATAGAAATAATACGAATTAGGTCGCACTTAAGACACTAATTAGGACGCATAAATTAGATAACCAAACTCATTCTCTAACTCTAACTTAGTTCAAGCCTAAATTAACCCACAAAGATAGCAAGACTATCCAATCTAACTTAATTTGTCCTATACCTACATCAACTTATTTAATCAATCTTAATCTACACTAAGCTTTCGTATATGATTCAAATAAAATTTAAGGCATCTCTTTTTCTCTGATACCAACTGAGATGGACCGTATTTTTCTGCCAAAAATTTGGTAGGTTCTGTCTGTAACATGGACATCCGTCAATATAAAAATTTGTATAATCTCCTATACAATACAAAATAAATTTAAAAATTCTCACTTCCGACACCAAACAATCAACAATACATAAATTCACACAGGATCCAATTGTCATATTTAAATCGTGGCTCGAACATTGTGTATCTAAATATAATATTCACCAATAAGAGATACTACTAGGTACCTATTATAAATTACAATAATCTGCAAAAGTATAAATAAATTCAATCATAGCGGAATCTAAACTAATAGATCATCAGCCTTACGTATAATATACATTAATGAGTTAAATTGAAATTTAAATATATACAATTCCCATAACATAAATAAAATTATAATTTTTAAGTCTTCGACGTGATCTCTCAAATTCAAATTTAGTCCACTTTTAATCTCTGTGTTGTCCGTATATCAGACCTGTGCTAAATTAGAGACAAGAAAAAGTAATATGAGCTAATAGCTCATGAAGTGCACTATAATCAAGACGGTGAGTAATATAAGTAATATAAAGCCGAATAGAGATATGCAAGTATAACGAGGATGCGTAAACATAAGACGTGACCAATTATGCTTTTGGAATACATTTAACCTTTCACATTTTATCCTTTTTCTCGTATGATGTAAATTATGTATAATTACTTATATTTGTGGATTATGGTCAGTAAACCTTACTAGCTAAAGGTGCAAGGGAACGATAAAATGATCATGTCATCTACATGACCTAAAGGCGTAAGCTCCTTTATCGACCCAGAGGCGGGCCATCTACATATCATGCCTGTAGACGGGCCATAAACAAATGCCCCCATGTCCCTCGGGGTCTAGAGGCAGTTCTCATCCTTCCACACTAATATCATAATGCTTGCCAAGAGTATCACCCGTTATAATACACGACGAGGATAGTCATTGGATCTCTATTATAATACCAATGATATACCAAGAGATATTATCCACGGTAATATAAACTCATGGTCCTACTTTCATAATTTTATATTCTTTGATGGAATGTCTACCATACTTCTTTCACATGGTTCTCACTCCAGGAAAATAAATCATATATCATATCAATTTGTGGCATTCCCTTCATATACTTGTATAACTTTTATCTTTCCTTTTGATTTAAGACTTTTCATAACTCATTTTACATATACGAATATCATAAATATAGTGACGAATAGATATTCTTACCACCGAGAAGCAATCATAACTTTGGAGGCCTCCTAATCACATTACCTTCACAATTCATTAATGAATATAATTTTAGAATAAAAATTAATCATGTGAAAATATACATGCAGCTTAATTAACAATTAAACAATGTGAAATTTATGCAAAATTTACCAATTAGGCTCCAATGAATAGTAACCACGTATGAATAGTGCCCGATGGTGCATATCAGACGATTCTCAAAAATTCAGACATCCAACGGGTAAATTATAAAATTCAAGTCATAAGTAATCATAATCTCAATTCAATTTATGCATAAAACTCAAAATATGTGTTTAAACGAGGTTTGGGCACAAGTCTAGGATTTTACGAACAAAAATCTATATAAATCCATCAAATCAGGTATCCAATTGATAAATTAATTTATATAAGATATGGGTAATGATATTCTATTCTCAATTTATACAAAAGTCCCAAAAATCCTTGGTTGGAACCACCCGAGCGTGAGGTTAGGGTTTATATGCGCAAATCGGTATGAATCCTCAAATTCGGATATGAAATTCATATATATATACATAATTAAGTTATGGGCATCATACATACATACATGGGTCGAGTATCGGAATAATAATACCCGAAGGGGATCAAACGAAAATCAACAATAACATAAGAGAAAGGTATGGATGTACTTGCCTCGACCTAATCTACGATTTCTCCAACTTGATCAAAGCCGGAATCAGACTTGAAGACTTCCGTTTGCTCCTCTCTCTCTTCTCTGCGTCCTCTCTCCCTCCCTCTCTTTCTTCTCCGCATAAAAAACACAACGGGAAAAACCCGCACACGTCTTTATATGTGTATTGGTGCTCAAGCGCTCATCGGGTGACGCATTGTATTTTTTAAGCCAGGGTGCCACCTCGAGCACTGGTCGGGTGCAGGTTAGGCCCGCGTCAAACCTGCGGCTAACCTACTTCATTTTTGCACAGTCTGAGACCTGTTTCGACCCTTCTAACCCAATTTTTTACATCCTTGGACCCTAATTTTAATTATATATACTAAATAAGTCATGATTATCTTAATTTAAAACCCAAAATCTTATTTACAAATTAACATTTTACGGTTCATAACTTCGATTCCTGATTTAGCCAATTTCAGATTTTTGGGCTTTTCAATCCGATTCCTCCCATGTCCTTTGAGCTTGGTGTACTTATTTTAATTTAATTACTCATCATTATTATATTTTGGGAATCGGTGCCTTACAATTCTCTCTCACTTATAAAAATTTTATCCTCAATGTTTAACAAACCTCAGACATAACGATAGATGATAGTCCTTTCGAATTTCACCTTCGTACCCTCAGATCACTTTCTCGGAGAAAAGATTATTTTTAGAGAATCTTAATCATTTGAATCATCTTACTCCTCAACATCTAATATCTTTTATATAAAATTGAGATTGAAGCCTTACTATAAGACAAATCCCTAATCTCCCACAACAGTTAAACCCAATCATAAACATATTTTATCAATCATCGGTACATGGGTGACATCACAATAATCTAAATTTAAAGGTAAGCCCAATTATTGACTACCTCCCTGACCTAATACGATGTTCCAATCAGACTAGCAGTTTCTTATTTCGATTCATCCTAAACCCTAAAATGATTACTTACTTAGAACCTTAGCCTTATCCTGAAATCTATGGACTGTGGGTCAATACAGTTCCGCTGTGCTACTCTGATTAACCATATATCAGGATACTAAGAATCCTGTTACAACTCGTGTCCATTGATTTATATCAGACTCCTAGGTTACTTAGCAATTATGAACCTAAGAAAAATCCTAAATATATCGATACAATTAGAGTAGGATCCAAAATCTCTAGATTACAATTAACCTAGGTGGCGTAATTAAGCAATCACCTAAAAGCCTCAAGCTCGAACACTTACCCAAATTTTTCATCTTGTTTGCATACCAACGAACCAACCTACAGCTTTCGGTCGTATCACACAAATTCATGACAAGTGGACGGTCTTAGCCAGCCAAATCCACAATCACCCAAACGGTACTACAATTCTTGCTATCCCAACATCCGTGAAACAAAA
>JAOVVI020003537.1:0-18940 GCA_028571085.2 Nepenthes alata | reverse complement strand
ATCTGATCAATTTAAATAGCAATAATGAAGGTGAATCCAAAGACAGCGACACTAGCAATGCAAGCCAGAGTTCAAATAATACTTTCATTAAGTAAGTTATTATAAGTATTTATTTAACTTTTATAAATTCTAATATTAAATATTTAATCAATAAAATAAAATAAGTTGTAATTATTTTTTTTTTTCTCTCTTACCCTTAATTTTTTTTCTCATGGGCCAATTTTGGTTCGACCCACTACGATATAGCCCAACAAGATTAACTCGCATGCCATGCTACGACGATAGTTGGACTTAGCCATGTTATATTAGGCATGGACATTGAAACTCACAAGCGGCTCATGAGATTGGGTCGGGTTAGCAAGACATTATCTAATTAACATCTCTAACTTGGATAATGCAATATTTACATATTAGGATAGAAGTTTTGTGCCATTAAGGTAAATGCAGTGAATATATACTTGTTAATATTTCATTATTATAAAATTTTTAACTATAGATTAATTATATATGAAAATACGACCATATTATAAATTGTAAAATAGTTTAAATAGTATTAAATTTTTAGTCAGATTGTGATTCACGTCGGCTATAAATGGAGGAAATATATTTTGTACTGAAATACTCTACCTGTAAATATTAATTCATATTGAATTAATGAAGATAATTATATTTTATATTTTATCATATGCTATTATAAGCATCATATTTTTAGAATTTTTTTAAGTATTATTTTTACTAACAATTATTTTTTGGCTTATAAAAAGTATTGAATTGATAGACTTTACATTATTAAAAATATTTTTAATTTAGTTAAAAAATATCACAAAATAATTGTATGTTTAACTTGTCTAATGCCTAAAAGGGAAACCCTTTTACGATTTCAAATTGTAAATTGGCACCCATCAAAAACCCTAATCAACAAACAAGTCGATCGAATTGAAGGGTGGAAAAACAAATGCACACAATCTAACTATTCTTAATTTGAAAATATGAACAATATAATTTTGAGAATATGAAAAATGCCCTTATTCCTAATTTATCTATCCATGATTTCTGGGGTCATCATTAACTATAATCATGTTTAATTAGGCTCTTAATATTTAATTTATTATTGGTTATTTTTTATTAAGTTATTATTTATAGATATTATGTATTAAAATAGTGTTTGGTTAGAGTAATCTTAGATATTGGTTTTAAATTTTAAATGGCCAATGAGAACTCCTCTTATTTTAATGGTAAAAAATTATATAAAATAACAACATTATAAAGATCAAATAAATATACTGCCATATTTTTATGCACTTTTAAAGTTTTTATTTATACGACACAACTTCTAATAAAAAATACCTTAATATATATAAAAAAAAGAATGATAATATCAAATATTAAATATTAAATATCTTAATATTGAAAAATATATTTATGAAAGAGAAGGAATGAGAAAATAAAGAAAAAAAGATGGGAATTTAATGAAGAGATATTATTAAAGTATTTTGGTCATTTTAGAAAGATAATAACTAAAGTTCAAATTTTAGACTTTCTAAAAAGTATTATTGTTTTTATTTTTAACAATAATTTGGCCTTTTCTTATATATATAACCAAATAAACATTTAATTACTAAGGAGACCAACGGCGGAAAGAACTTCCGGCGACCCAATCAAATACGTCCCACCGCCGGCGGGGATCATCTTCCGTTGGCCGGGAAAATTTATCAGCTTCCCAGCTTCTGAAACTATAAATGAGAATTTCAACTTTCTATCCAGCACTAGAAAATCTACTAGTCATTAATTCAACGAAAATTGAACTTAAATTCAAAGTTCTCTCCGTCTTCTGTTACCGGGGGTTGATTAAGATCAAACGCCAAGCTTTTCAGGCCATTTTGACTACCTTCTCCGGTAAACAGTTCCTGGTTCGCCGGCAACTTCGCCTGTCCTTCCCAGTGTGATCTCTGGTGTCCTCCAAGAGCCTGCCCTGTCAAAAATCTCTTAGGGCAAAACTTACATTTGTGAAAGAATGGTGCTCCAAGCTGAGAATCACCCTCCTCAAGTTCTGCAGTTTCTTCGGCTGCTGATCCAGCTATCGATACAGATTCGTCAAGAAAATGATGAATTTTCTCCTTGTTATGGCTTGATCGATGGCCGCCCAATGCTTGATATGTGGGGAATGACTTGTTGCAAGTGATGCATTTGAACTTCGTTACTGAATTGCCATGGCTTTGGATTTCGTCATCGTCATCATCATCTTCTTCTTCTTCTATTTCTTCTTCTTCATGATCTGTTAGCATTTTCTCTTCTGTTGTTTCGAAGTTCTTCAGATTCATCTTTCTAATCTTCTTGCTCTTACTCAGTAACTTATTGGTGCCATCAATGCTTTGAGCGTCAGAATTAATAATGGTTCTACTACCTCCTTTATCGGCATCTGAAGTATAATCTCTCAGCCAGTATTCATCATCAGAATCGAGCTGATCTGGTAATTTTAAATTCGACCCCCCTTTTAAGAACACTTCATTTTTAACTAATTCTGTTATATTCTCATCACAATTGTCAATCTTGGGCCTTTCCGATGCAGAATTTCTCGGTGAAATTACACTGTCAATTATGCCTCCATTATTCTCCTCAAATTTTCTCTTTCTCTTTTCAGCCATGGATATTCCTTCCACAATTCCACTCTCCCTCATCATATTTTGAGGTCTTTCTTGAGCTAACATCATCAGATCATAAGCAACTTTAAAAACACCAATTGGCACATCCTTAGCTTTCCGACCTCTTTTCCCGGTCACCGACCAACCTGCCGGCAAGGACTTGAAGCCTGAATCATCCGATCCAGTCGAATGAGAGCTGTTCTTGGTCGCCGCCATTAATGGAGGCTGAATGCCCCTCCAATCCCTCTCTGGATGACATCTCATATGCCCAAACAAAGACTTCATAGACGGAAAACCCTTATTACAAACTAAACAAATTGGCCTTTCATATTCCTTCATCGAACTATTCGAGTTGTTAGCCTTAAATTCTTTGCAATCAGACGTACCCGGAAAGTCAGAGAGCTTCATATTCAACTTTGAGACATGGGTTTTTTTGCTGGGTCTTGAGCAGCGGCCGCCATTGTTGTTGTTGTTAGCTTGAAGATGAATTCTCATGTGACCCCCCAATGCTTTGCCACTGCCAAACCCTTTCTTACAGATAGCACAGATTTTCTGCGGCTCAATAGCACTAGAACTTTTCTTATTTACTTCTTCTTTATCTTTCAAGATCCTGAGCTTGATCCTGATTTTATTACCCCTTTCTCTCTTCTTGTTTGACTCTTCTAATGAATTCGACCTTGGCCCACCATTGTTTTCCTCCTCTTGATCCTCCATTGATGAAGAAATCAAGATAGACGCATAGAAATCAGAGAGAAAAGGGACTCCAAATATGAGCTTTTAGCTAGGTTTTTTCTTTCTCTTTTCAATCAATAAGCTAAAAAGAACGACTTTTGGGATTCATATAATGTGGGCTCAAACGATTTGGCAGATAGAGATGTACAGAGAGAGAGAGAGAGAGAGAGGAAGAGGCTGTGTAAAGAGGAGAGGGCATTGAAGAAGGATTTGCACGTAAGAGCTGAAGACTGAGAGACTTCGGTCTCGAAAATGATTGGCTGACTTGATATGGAAAGAGGCAGCGGAAAAAAGGAAACATTTAATAATAATAATAACAATATATTATTATTATTATTATTATTATTATACTAATTTTTGAATTTCCGTAAAACGAAGGGGGTGGATGGTCTTTTCACAGGACTATGAGATTATTAGGTATCTTTTTTTATTCATGATCTTCTGCGGTCTCCCTTTATTAATATACCAAAAATGTACTTAAAGATTTTCTTAAATATTCTTATATTTTTAATTTGCCTTTTTTTTTCATTTATAAAATTATTTTGAAAATGAAGAATTGAGGGTATTTATGTTTTTATCCTTTTTTATTTTATACATTATAAATAAATATTAATTAGTTTAGATATTTAATAGAAATAATTGAACTTTTTATAATAAATAATATTGCATTTTTTATTTTAAGTTATGCATAAAATAAACAGAAATAAAAATTAAATATAAATAAATTAAATAATATAACACTAATTGTCCTTCTTTCCTTTTGGCTTAAAGAAAAAATTGATTATAACTATATTAGAATTATAAGTAACTTAAAAGTTATTAATAATATTATTTACTTGTCTTAAATTCTCCCAAAACTTTTATTATTTTGTTGGGAATGAACATTTCATTAACAATATTATTTTGTGGAATCTATAATATGGCATCTATGATAATTAAATCCATTACATAATTATAAGTTTATCATAAGAGCTAAATTATTTATATACTCATTAACATATCTATTTATATTAAAATTATCAAAAATAGATATCAATTTTACTTTATTTTAATTTTTTTATCTCTCTACTAGCTTTAACAATTTTAATATAAGTAATATATAATTAGATATATAAATATTATTTTTATTATAAAAAAAAATACTAACTATATTTTTGGAAGGAACTGTCTTCTATTATTTTCCTATTCCTAAAGTTATTTAATTTGTTGCATGTATATTTGATTTTGTTACATTGCATGGATCAGAAATTAATCCAATGGATTATATGCTCTGAAATGTGATCTTGATGAGATAAAATGAGTTAGAAATTCATGTTTAAATCTTTCAATAAATTTTTGCCTATTAATAAAATAAAAGCCAGAATGTGCTAATTTTAATTTATGAAAATTAAGGAGAATGTAAAAGAAATAAAGATAATTAATTTCATTCAAGTTTTAAGTCATAGATGTGTAAGAAATAAGACTTACTATGATAAATTATTTGTTCTAAAATTCATGGATGATTCTTAAATGGATTGTTTTACTTTTTTTAAAAAAAAAAAAGGAAAACTATAGTCTCATTTTATGCAATTGTGTATAGACCAATTTTTTTATTATAATAAAAAATATTAACTCTTAAGATATTTATTATCATATTTATTTAGTAATCAATTATGTATATAAATAAATTTACATACCCGAATCTATAAGTATTGTACTTTGACTTGTTGAGAATGATGTGCTAAATCAAAATCGTACCGTAATTATTCTTATTTTAAAAAATTAAGAGATAATTTCTCCGTCTCTTTTTTTTTTTTTTAGATTTGTTGTGATTTTTATAAATTTTATGCATCCTAAAATAATAATTAGGAATATCTTTTTATAGAACGGGAATATTATTTTTAAATTATTAAAATATCTCATTCTTTCCAACAAAGGTATAGATATATTTTTTAAAAAAAATAATACAAAATTTTCTTATTAAATGTTATGTTTTGAATAAACATATCTTTTTAATTTTTTTTTAATTAATACATCTAAACAAATATATGAAATTATATCATTTAATCATGATTTAATAAATCATATGTCTTTTATCATCTAACATAGATTACAAATGCCATTACACGATAAACAACAGTGTAGCATTGTAATTTTATTTAATATTTATTATTAGTAGAATAATAATTTTATTATTTTATTAATGTATAAGTTATGAAACACTATTCTACGTGAATAAGACTTCATTAAAGACGACGAATAAAAAAAAAACTAATAATTTTATGGATTTATTTGTTTATGATTCTAAACGAATAACAAATCCTGATGAAATGGTCATTTTGCACCATAAAACTTGTTTAGTAGTGGAGGGTAGGGGCAACGGCGGTGGCGTTGGCAGCTGCAAAATAACGGTGGTGACAGATGGGTGGTGGTGGTGTGATTGTGGCATTTGAGGCGGTGGGGGCGGCATGTGATGACGGCAACATGGTCAAATGTATTGGGTTATAGATCATTTTGATGTGAGCCATACTCATTTGATGTATCATTTGATAGTTTGGACGAAATCATATAAATATTGAAAATATTTTAAATTATAAAAATTTTGATTTAATAATAAAAAAATTTATTTAATTTTAATTTTATTTAAAAATTTTTATTTCATAGATTTTATAAAAAAAATTTATTTTAAAAAATATGTCATATTTATTTTTTAATTAATCTAAAATTGAGGTTCTCTAAATTATCTTTTTATTTTAGTGTTTATTTATTATTTTATTATTTTAACATATTAAATATTAAAAATTTAATTTTTAACTTAATTTAACCCAATTTCTACTTGTTTGAAGTAAATAATTAAATATGAGAATATTTATCGATTATCTTCACACGTTATTATATTATTTAAGAACAATAATTCAATTTATATTTTATTTCATTTATACTCTATTAATTGGTTGAGAGAGCATGGATGCTCTGTCGCGAGCTTCGTGCAGCGCACATATGATATCGTACGGTAGTCATCAAATTTTTATCCAATACTTATCATTTTTTTATTATTAAAAATAATAATATTATTTTTTTAAAATAAAAAGGTCAATAAAGGCGTTAATTGGGGATCCAATAAATACCGTGCAGTATCATACGCCACTATACAGAGCCCATGTCCCAGCGCTGCTCCTTTCAATTTGTTGATATAAAACACTAGATGGATTTTTATCGTTATTTAACTGTAACTGCTAAAAAAAAATAGAATTAATTTCAAAATTTAACAGTAGTCTCATACGAGAAAATTCTGATAGTGTTCCAATACAGTAATATTAACAACTTTTTACTGAATGTTATATTACGGGGATGAATTATTTTATCAGTTGAGTAAGAAGTGACATTATATTTATGAGTGAGAATATTTTTTCTGTATTTAATACACATTTTTACAAATAATATCTTATAAAATAGGATTAGAAACTAATATATTTCATATTCTTTCAAAGTTGACAGTGTTTTAAATGAAAAATGAGATTGGTTCAAACCGAGCCGGCTTAGCCCTATGCCTTTGGGTTCTTTGATCAACTCGACCGGACCGGGAATTGAATTTTATGGCATGGAATTATTGTGCTAATCAAGAGTGCGGCTAGGAAGGATGTCTTTATTTAGTAGTATTTTTATTACTATAAATTGCTAGATTATTATTATTTTTTTAATTGTCATTATATATTATGCATTGCTCTTCCTTCTATCACCTTATAAAAGTCCCCATGTCCTTTTGAGATTCACAAATATTTATTTTATATATAGATTCTATCTATTTTTTAATATATATTTTATTTTAGATGATTTAATCTTAAATTGAATATTAAAATTTAAAATTGAATTCTAAACAATATTTAGAGTAAGAATATATATTTTTTTAAATATGAAATATATATTAAATATATAGTATATAAATCAGAGACGCCCGAAGTTGATTGAGGTTGACTAGAAATCGATAAAACACCACAACCCCTTTCTTTATCTTTAGTGGCCATGGATACATAGTGGCCGGTCGAGGGGCTTGGTTATTGATGGCAGTATTTTTACTTGATTGCTTCGGTTTATCCGTTACTGAAAAGAAGATGCGAAGTCTCTTTCACCTCACAAATGGAAGGTTTTCTGGACTTTCTAACCGTTCTAATCATTTTATAAAATAACATTTTAATATGATATTTTAATATGATATTTAATATTATAAGGATAAATCTTAACTATTTAAAAATTAATCAATCCTCATGGTTATAAAAATCATAAAACAAATCCATCCATTTGATATTGAAAAATCACTAAGCAACGGTTAAATAAATAAAAAATAAAATTTTCCTCACCCCACCCCTAGCCTAATTGGGTTTAAAAATCCTAATTCTTTTAAGGAGAATTAATGTCCTACTTTTCTTTGTAAGAAATTTTTACTGAGATAATACTTTAATTTACAGGATCTTCACAATTATAATTATTCTTGTCTCGAATAATCAGGAAATAATTTCTCTCTCTTCTCCTTATAATTTATAAATGTTATATAAATTGTGTGTCCCATAAATGATGGCCAAGGCCGTCCTTTTATAGAGGGAGAGATGTTCATTCTCAAATTATCAAAATATCTCTCATTTCGCTCAAGTGATGCGTCTTGAATGGACATAACTGTAGAGAAGTGATATCCATTGCTCAACAGCTATGTCTCAAAAAGACATATATCTATTCATCAAATGACACATCATTTAAAAAATAACATATCATTTTTATCAAATGATACGTCTTGAATATACGTGTCTTTTAGGAGATTTCTATTTATTATTATATATATAAATAAATAAAATTATTTAATTAATTCAATAAATTAATAATTTATATGTCTCGTTATGTGAGACATATTTTTAATACCATTTTTTGGGTCATTGGATTAAAAAATTTTAACAACTAAATTTTAAATATTAAATAATATTTTTTAAATAGTTATTTTTATTAATTATTTAAATATCATATTTAATATTCAATAAATATTAACATTATTAAAAAATTTAAAATATAACTATTTTTTTTATTTTTAGATTTTAGCAATTAAATTTTGATCCAATTGTCTCATTAAAAGAAGTATGATCATTATTTTATAGGCTTCACAGTTGCCAAAATACAAGCCAATTTTGGTGCACCTCAAACTACTTGGGAGAAAAGGGATGAGAAAAATAGCTATTAAAACTGATTGTGTCTTAGTAGTTTAGAAATTTACTGAAGAGATAAGTAGGGATGAGGGGAATACAGAGTTGGTATAAAGTGTAAGATATTTATATAGAAATAATGTCACTTTTAGTTGTTAAATCTTGCTTTCAAAATTAATTATTGATTTTTAGGTTATTTTCTTGTAGGTCTCACGTTCAATAAACGGGTCATATGAATGTTTGATTGAATTTAGTGTGAAGACTCATATGAGGGAAAGATTAAAGCGGTGCAAGAGAACAACACTTTAAAAATGTCTGATGGGACGCTCATATGCAGATAGCATGATCAGTTGAATTTAAACGTACTTAAAACGCATATATGCCTAGTTTGTTAATGGGAGTCATGTTTGATGTATGCACGATAGGCGCATGTGTGCCGATGCAGATATAAAAAATCCTTACGCGATTTTAGGGTAAGATGTGAGATTATTTCTGACATAAGGAGTATTGTATGAAGAGAGAAAAGATAGAAGATGAAGAGGTTAAGCATCTGACTTAAGTCTGATTCAAATTTAATTTCTTATCAAGTTCAAGTATATTACTTTAGTATAATTTTTAGAACGCATTATCAATTGGTTATTAGGAGTATTAGAATTTCTCGATACATTATTCTTTAGTGGGTTATTAGGAGTATTATGATTGTATTAATTGATTATTTATACGGATTATTCTGAAGAGATATTAAAGCTGATTATATTTTTAATCTAATATTTGATACTGAATTTCTTCAATATTTATGATGTGATTTTCCTATTAGTTTAGAATACATTTTCACATAAAATATTATCATATTATTTTATGTGCTTAATTGCGTGATTGTCATTTGTTATACTTTCACAGTGATTGCTATTTATTGTGTTCTCACTGTGGTTGTTGTTTCTTTTACAACTTTACATGATTATTGTCGTCTGATTTGAAATTTATTTTTATTGCATTGGCTGTGTACATGTTTTGTGAATTTCAACATTAATATCTGTTAAAATTTTAATTTAATTTTATTCAATAACAAATTATCAAAATACTACATGATTTGGAACATCAATTCATCAAGGAGACAATTTAACTCTCAATCATAATGCCATATTGTTAGGCTAATAAGGTATCAAATCATCGAGGCTCGTACCAATTGATATGTTGCATTGATAAAAGGCCAAAAAATGCCTCATCCGAGGAGCTCAACTCATAAAAAGTTATTTTAAAATCCCATTAAACTTATAATCTTTCATAAAAATCATTCAAATCCCAAATTTAAGCAATTGTGGCACAATGTCAAGACCTTCCTCAAGGCTCCCAAAGGCTACTTAGAGATGAAAAAGAGAAAAGATAGCTGATATGCTCATTAAAAAATAAATATAAAAATTAAATAATTGCTCAATTAAATCTGTTAAAATAACTAAAACTAAGCAGTTATATAACAACCACTCTATATAAATAATAATTTGAGAAAAGTTGCTAAAATGTCATCGGTATAAGTTTTGCACATCAAAAAAGAACATTTTTTATATTCATCAGCCCTGATAAAAAAATATAAGTTTTACTGTATTAGAGCTTTTACGTTGAAATGTTAAGAGTTTGTGCTCTAAATGATCTTCACCCCTCCAAAAATATTCTAAGGGTAGAGCTTTCTTCTTTCATTTTGTTTTTAAGTTTAATTATAGTTTGATTGATTTAAATGTTAAAAGATAAATTAAATAATTATTTTGATAAATATGACATACTATGTTAGCTTGTAATCAGTATAATCTGGGTTAGAAGATCTAAAAATCATATGAAAAATCTCTTAAATTGAATATAAATTTATAATATGTATCAGAATTAAAAATTAGAAGCAAATTTCACAACTCAATGTTAATCAAATTGGGTGGATCCAAGCTTTCGAAATTGAACCGATAAATTTGATCCAAGCATAATAGCTTTATTAGTTACTACTATTTTATTACTAAGTTATACTTAGCAAAATAAGTTATAAGGTAATTGAAATAAAAAAAACAAAATAAAAAGACAATAAATAAAAAAATATCTATTTTTATGCTTGATTTGGATACATGAATATAAAAATAAGTAATTAAAAGTAATCTCATTAATTTTAATAATATTTATTATTTATGTTATCGTTAATCATTCATTAATATCAAATAAGTAAACGCAACATCTAAAACTAATTTTTTTTATTTAGTTATTTCTTACTTTATATAGAAAGAAAAATTCTTATTTTTTTTAATCTTTCCCTAATTTCTCTCATTTTTATTCTTTTATTATAATATCTAAATAAAAATTAATATAATATCTATTTTATTTTACCTTAACTCAAAGCCCCCACCTTCAAAACGAAGCAAGTTTATGGCTGCCTGTATTTCCAACTGGAAACAGAGAATGAGGGAATATTCGAAGCGGTGTTCTAGGGTTTTGCTATATAAATGAGTGGTTTTGACTCTTACATCGCGTCGCTTTAGCGCTTCACTCATCGTCGTCGTCGTGTTAGATCAAGTATCAATGGCGGCCACATTTGCAGATCTTCACAACGAATCCGGCCTAAAATTTTTGGATGACTATATGGCGAGCAAATCTTTCGTCGCCGGGTATGATTGCTCATTCTTACGCTTTCACGATAATTCAAGGAAAATTTGACTGCTTAATTCTACCATAGATCAAGCCTATTAGGCTAATCGATAATGTTGCTAATGCTTAGAACTAATCTTGCTAATATTTCCCGTTTAATTTATTTGAATCCTTAATAAGGAGAGATTGGTGCTCTATCCCGATTTTGGGTAATCTTTAATCTGAAGTATATGCTGAGTTCTATTGATGAATGACGATTCACAGAAGTGAGTTGAAGCATGAATATCTGATTTGCGATCTTATGGCAGTTTGCTCCGAAAAGACACACGGAGTCCCTTTTACGTTTTTTTCCCTTCCTGTTCTGGGGCTCCCTTTGGTTGGATGGAGAACGTTCTATATCCCAAACTATTTTCAAAGCTTGTTAAAATATTTTCCCGTTAAAGCGAAGATATTTCGTAATTTTCCTTGCTTGATTGAGGAAAATATATTTTTCCCTTTGAAAATGCTATCGATAGTTTAGAATGACGAAAATCTGTGGTGGGGTGCTGGTGAACACTGGTGGTAATAATGTTGGTGGTGGGAAATCAACTTCCTTCCAAATGGAAAAGAAACTTTTTTCTTCTTCGACTGAACTTTGATTTCGTTTGGAAATTGTTTTGCAATCTTAAATCCTTCCAAACAAAAGAAAATCGAGATATTTTCCAAGAGAATTCTGGGAGCCTAGTTTTGTTTGTTTTTCCATGATAAAACAAAAGATTTCATCGTGTGAACACCGATGGTGATGATTCCTTTTTTTTTTTTCCATGATTTGAATTTAGGGATGAGTTCACCAAGGATGATATTAAGGTTTATGCAGCTGTGTTGGTGAGCCCAAGTGATTCGTTCCCCAATGCTAGCAAGTGGTACAACTCTGTTTCTTCCCGTCTTGCACCAAGGTTAGTATATCTCAACTCATGTTGGTTGCTACATGTTGATCTCATCTTCTTGACTGTGCTTTCATTGATTAGAATCTTCGTCGTAACATTTTGGTTGCAAAAGCACTTTTTGTGTTTTTTTGGCTGCTAAGTAAGAAATAAGTGACTTATTGCAGTTTAAGTTGTCCTACATTTTATTAAGTATTTAAGCCTTTAAATTGCTGATGAGTAGTGTCTGTAGTGCTGGTTATCAGGGTTAATCTAGTGCCTCACAATTTTTAACCTGTAGGATGAAAGGTTTTTCACATTATGCACGATAATTATACTCTAACTAGTAGGCAATTTTTCTCCTCTAAAAAGGCAGCCTATTGTACGGTACTCTCATGCCATGATGTTAGGCAAGGATAGATGTCTACAATCTCACCTACAAGGAAGATAAGAGATTTTGCTATAGTTTAAATCCATAACCTCAAGTTTATAATGAAGAACCTTACCATTATGCCAAATTCACCATCTATTCTTTTAGGAAATGGTTTAATCCTTTAAGATGTCAGCATGATGGCCTTCATAAGTTTGTTTTCTTTTACCTCTGATATTATTCAGAGTATGTTTACTGCCTTCATGATGTTGCTTTCCTGTATGTTCTTGAGAATGAAATTCTTTCTGATGTTATCTTTGACAAATTTTTATAGCTTTCCTGGCAAAGCTGTTGGGGTGAGGACTGGCAGTCATGCAGCTCCCACTGATGTTGCACCAGACAAGGAAGAGAAGAAGGTTTATTTTTTATTACTTCTTCTTTTCACTGGAGTGTTTTCTCCGATATTCGATAGATATATGCATGGTTCCCCTTTCCCCCCTCCATTCCCTTGTATTATGTTGCCTAAGGGGTTTATGGGTGTATAACGGTGTTTGGGTTGTTTTTCATGGAGTCGATACATCAGAGGCAGCTGTTTTCTTGATGAGAAGAAGCATGGATGAATATGATTCACTTCTGGGATTGTAAAGATGGACATTTAGTTGATTATTTAGATTAAGTAGGTGCAATGATATTAGAAGATTTGTTCTCCGAAGTAAGAATGGAGACTAATAATTGGTGGCTGTTAATAACTATAGAGGCCGCCGATGAAAAGATGTGTAAAAGAGGGAGATAAGAGTGAAACTAATAATTGCTTTCTTTTAGCTTTGTGGAGGAGAGGGTGAATAATGTCCCAGGAAAGGGAAGCATTAATAAAATGGTAGAATAGTTTCTATATAACCTAGTGGTATTGGATTCGAGAAGTAAAAATAGCCTTTTGTATAATGTATGGTAAGACTGTCTATAATAGATAAAAAAAAATGGTGCGATCCTTACCCAAACCCTGTACGTTGCAGGAGTTTCATGCACCGAATTATCATTTCCTTTTTAATTTTAAATCTGTGGTTAATGTGAAGTTGATGGACTATAATTCAGCAACCGGGTCTTACAGTAGTAGATAGATGATGGATTTGCTCTTATCATTGTATACACCTTGTAATGGTCTGTTTGTGTAAATTTTATTAGCCACTGTTCCTTGTAGTTCTAGCATTTGGCAAATTAAAGTCTATTTTCTTAGCATAATTTGCAGGATGCACCTGCTGATGATGATGACGATGATCTGGATCTCTTTGGTGATGAGACTGAGGAAGACAAGAAGGCAGCAGAGGAAAGGGAGGCAGCTAAGAAGTCATCTGCAAAGAAGAAAGAGAGTAAGATTCTATTTGACCCGAGTAGATTAAGGGTCTGTTCGGTTGGGTTGTTGGGGTGGTTTTGGCTGTTCGATTCCTGAGAAGCCAAAAGATCTTTTGGTTATAATAGAAAAAAAATGGTGTTATTGTTAGAATAATGACGGCAATACCTTTTTGAAAACCCCTAAATATGGGATTTTCTTGGGCCTTTGTTGTTGGTATTTGTGAAATAATTACCTTGTTAATCTCTTCTCAGTCGACACGCATTCACCTTTTTTTATATTTAACATCGACGATAACAAACAAACAAAGACATCTCAACAACAAACAGCTTACAATAACGAATTTTCAAGAGCCTTAGCTAGGACCCTTCTTCATGACTGTTCTCCTTTTCCTTTCAGGGATTTGATGTGTGTATGCTTTTTATTTTTAAGGTGGGAAATCTTCTGTTCTCTTGGATGTGAAGCCTTGGGACGATGAAACAGATATGCAGAAGCTTGAAGAAGCCGTTCGCAGTGTCGAGATGGAAGGCCTGCTGTGGGGAGCATGTAAGCTTTCACACACACACACAATGCCATGATCATTCTTTACTAATCCCCTTAATTCTCATGTCGTCTTAGAGATCTAACGCAACCCGACTTTCTCGATTGAATTTGATGGCAGCAAAACTGGTTCCTGTTGGATATGGGATAAAGAAGCTGCAAATTTTGATGACGATTGTTGATGATCTCGTCTCCGTGGATGCACTCATAGAAGACCATCTCCTTATGGAGCCTCGCAACGAGTACATCCAGAGCTGCGACATTGTTGCCTTCAACAAAATTTAAAGATACCAACATTCTGTATTAGTCGGACCTTCATTTCAACACCAACTGGTAACCCTCCCCCCTCACAAAAGCCCTTTTTCCAACTTGCATTTTGTTTCTTTTTTTCTGCAATTGGCTGGTTGATGAAAGACGTGGTGGCACCGATGATTGGGAAATTGGATTTGGGCTTAGATAAATATGCAATTTAGTTGGGTTTAGTTATACTATGCTCCAATCTAAACCCAATCCGAAAATTTCCAACATGCAGCTTGTTTCTTCTTTTCTGCAATTGGCTGGTAGATGAAAGATGTGGTGGCACTGACTATTAAGAAACCCAAATATGAGAACACGAATATATATATATACACATTACAAGAACCGAAGCCTTTGAGCAACGGTGATGATTGGGAGCTCAAGTCATGGCATAGTATAAGCTAAAATCACATATAATAGATTGTAAAATAGTCTAACCTTTTTTCAAACCCTGCGTATAATTAAAATTAACGTTAAATTAAATGGCCAGATATCTATCTCATCACCCTGCATAACAAGTACACAGTCCAAACACAGGTATGTATAAACCCAATTAACAGAAAGACTAAGCTCTTTTCACTGATCGCTACCACTGCAGCTGCCGCCAGTCCAGCCAACATTATTTAATGATCTTTCCTTCACTTTTATTCACAATCCTTCTTCCCACCAAATCACAGTGAGGGAGAATAAACAAACTGTCTAGGCAAGCTAAATAGATCTTTCCCTCTGGAAGGGGACGTCCATTCCCGAGAACAAGCAGCCTACATCTCAGCCGCGGCTGCTCTACCATCCTGCAATCCCGCCATTAAAACACCACTCCCATTCACACCTATGGCTGAATCATTGGAGCCATAGATAACGGGATTATTACTCTTGTCTACACAACCTCCTCACCCACAAGGCCTCGGGCCTTACAGGTAGGGCACTTCGTGTTGGAAATCACGCCCGTGTGGAAGTCTTGTTGGACGGAGGACTTGTGCGGAGTAAAGATGTGTTATTTGTACAGAATAAGTGGAAGTTATTCGGGTCAACATTTCGGTCAACAAAGTTGACCGGATTCTTTATGGACGGTCAACAATGATGTTGACCGGTCTTATAGAAAACGCGGACAGAGAATCGTTGGCAGCTCGCCAGGAAATCCAGAACGGCGCCAACTTAGAAGATCCTCTGGAGATACGCGATCTTAGACGGTTATGCAGGAGCTAGTTTTTGGACAAGGCATATTCATATTGTTGGAAAGGACAGATCCTGTCATCGTGTATGGAATATTGCCCCCGATTTCTGGTATGAATATCTCAAAATATTAAAAGCAAGTATTGTGACTTGCTTGAGCTGCACGGTGTGTGAGAAAGCTTGTGAGGCAAAGAAAAAGAGAGAAGAAAATTGTGAAGAGAGGAGAGCAAAATTTTTGTAAGCAATCGTGGTGTGTTTTGGTTGTGCTCTGTTCTTCGTTTTCTGTTCTCTTCTGCTAGTGTAACGAGGGAAACTGTTCCCAAATCTCACATATAGTGGAATTAGTTCTGTGGACAGATCGTCCAGTGGTTTTTCCCTTGGTTGATAAGGGTTTTCCTCGTAAAATTGCTGGTGTTTGGTTTTCTTCTTCTTTCTCATTCCTTATTGTGCCATTCGAGCGGGAAAGTCGGACACCCTCTTTCCCAACACTTCGATCCAAGCTCCAGACAATATTGATGTAGTTGCAGATCGGTATCGAGCCTCCGGTGATATTCCAATCCACCATTAAAAACAGGTCGTGTTCGACCCAGAAAATAGCCCGAGCAATGAAGCAGCTGCCAGAGTTGGAGTCCTAAAACCTTGGCTGATCAGTGGTGCATCGAACAAAAGGCCGCCAGGCATAAAGTGCTGCTGCTTGTGATGATAGTGTGGCCAGTGATAGAAATTATTCGAGTCTAGGTTGCTGGGACTGCGGCTTCTACCGCTTGGAATGTGTGGAAGCGGCTCATTCGACTTTGTAATCTCTGAACTAGAAGAATACCAACTAGCACCGGTCGCCAGAGACAAACTGATGCTCCACATTGGGGCTGGTTTTGCTTTTACTGATGGCAACTGCTGCATCATGGCTACTGGTTCTTGTTGAAAAAGGACGCTGACATGACAGTGAATCGAGAAGAAAAATGGTGACAATAATTATACACAATAGGAAGAGAGAAGAATAAGACATACAATATTTACGTAGAAACCCTCTTCTAAATAAGAGAGAAAAAATTACGGGACACTTAATCCATAAATCTTACTATGTAAAATTTTGGTTTCAAAAACCCTGAGTTACAGAAACCCTCAAAGAATAGAGTATAAGAGCAAAGTACGACTTCTTGTTTTTCTATTTCTTATACTTCTCGAATCGTAGCGATATATATATATACAAGTGGGTCTTTTTACCGGGGGACGCCTACTCTACAAGTTGGTCGTATACCCTGCAAAGTCGGTCACTTTGTAAAGTCGGCTCTCTGCCCCAATCTTTGCAAGTGACATACTTTATAAAGTCGGCTACCAACTCTAGAAAATCAATTACTTGTACTGGACTTTGCAAGTGACTAACTTTTCATACAAGTTTCCCTCGGCCCATCAGTCAAGCTGTCCTCGACCTTGGCCCTGCATTGGTGTGCCCCTGGCCAGCCTTTGTATCAGTAAGAATCAAACTGGTCTCATCATTTCGGCCCGGTGGCACTACTTTGACCGGCAACACCACTCCGGCTGAGTATCACTACTTCTTTAGTATTGCACTCTTGCGTATTCGGCCAAATTTGTTGGCCTACCAATCAGATATAAGTCAACACGGAAGTGACCCATATTTCAACAGTTCTCTCCCTGTTTCTAGCTGTGGGGTCTTGAATTGGAGATTGATAGTCTCTTCCAAACTGGGCAAGATGGAAGGCGGATCTTGCTTCTGTGCTCTTGAAGTCTCTGCCGCCATGTGAAGATCACCTTCACACGAAATGATGGCTCTTTCTATCTGCTGTTTTGAGTACTGAAACCTATCTTCCATTTCCAAGATCCATGCAAGCTCGGGATTTTGATCTGTTTGCTTATGCACTTCTTCCCCACCTTCAAATAGCCATGCAACCGACTCCTCTATTCTACCTTCATTCAGTATAAGAGCCACTGTTGCCCGCTCGGCAGATAAACCCATCCCCACGGGCTGCTGAGAAAGTGCCTCCAGCTTTCTTGACAAGAGAAAGCAGCTGCAACGCTCGTGCAATTCCTGGGCCAACCTCTTCTTCTGCCTCTGATGCTTCCTCTTGTTTTTCTGGCAGATTTTTTCTCGCTTGTCATTGTCGGTGACCGGCACCATCTCCTGCCGAGTGAGCACATTTGGCATTTTCTCCTTATGCTCTTCGGACTCCACAGACCTACTGTCGTTGGAAGCTGAATCATAATCAGCTCTGCTTCCGTTACTCCCACTATGGGGGGGGGGGAATACAAGGTAAGATCATGAAATGAAATATCGATAGCAAGTTCTCAGATTTAGATATTTCTGTAACAAAATTGTAGCAAAAAAACAGATACAGATAGATGATCCAAGCTATATACAAATATAACAAGCAACTCCACAACAATTTTATCATACGGGAACATCCCGCGCGACCCAATCATGTTAGTATGCTATCAGCTGTAACAGGATATGCTATTCAAGGGATCTCTATCATTGCCCAAGGGAAAATGCAAATCATATAGATACAAATTGGTAAAGGGAAACAAGCTAGGAATACGTATCAAAAAATAATAAACTGCCACAATCCATATAAGCAATATTCATTGGTCTCAACCAATTGAGACGGTTTTCTTATTTTATCCTTTTCATATATTTGTTGATTTTATCTCAAAAAAAGATCTTGTTAAAAATAAATTTCTTATTTTATCTGTTTGGGTATTTTAGATAGAACTTTTCTTGAGTTATCCTTTTTCATTCTGAGAAAATTCTAAAAACATATAGAGACATTCGGTCACATATTTTTTAAAAAAATTCCATTCAAGGTAGCATATAGCTTTGCCTCCTTGCCAATAATCTCCATTGACCATAGTTCTTTCGGATGTGTCAGTCATTGCAAACAAAAGATTCAATCGACCCGGAAGCCGGTGGACCAAATGACAGAAAGTTTAAAAACAGATGTCAAAAATTTCTAACCTGTGAATGATAGAAAGACTAGCCAGGTAGAATAGATGGAGTAAGCTTCATAATTGACCCAAAAGCAAAAGCACATCACAAAAACAAACAAGCAAGCACAAGAGGAAGGAAATTCTTTTGTTTTGGATAGTTTGCATATATAAGAAGTAGAACACTTACACCAGAATCAATCTTACTCACT
>JAOVVI020003536.1:2561-18940 GCA_028571085.2 Nepenthes alata | reverse complement strand
ATAAAACATTTCTTACAACCTATTCATTGATTTTCTTTAACAACAGTGGAAGGGAAACAAATTACTATTCCATAGAAAAGCAGAAATGGGTAAAGGATGGGCAGGTGGCAAGAAGCCAGCAACAGAAGCTTTGAGTTAAGCCGTTCTAATTACATGTTGAAATTATTAAATAGGGAATTTCAAGGATAATTGAATTTATAATCAAAACCTTAGTTGGGTAATATAGAACACCCAAGTGGTACTAACGTCTCAATTATATCCAAAAGTAGTATTAACAGACTACTTAAATCAAATTCAGATATGATAAAACATTTCTTACAACCTATTCATTGATTTTCTTTAACAACAGTGGAAGGGAAACAAATTACTATTCCATAGAATCACGTGTCAAACAAAGATACAGCCAAACACCATAGGCTAGCCAATTCTTTTTAACCGGGCAGATGGAGCAGACCTCCACTAAAATCCCTTTCTTCCACAGAGACCACAAAAAAAACTGAGTCACAGAACTCTTTCCCTTACAATGAGAGTTCCACCAATGATGAATGCCCAGTCCAATCAAAGGATTTGGAGAAGCACGGTAACATAATTTAATATTTCAATATATTCTACCCAAAGAAGACTTTTTGTTACCTCACTTTCTGCAAGCAGCTGCTCCAATGCCCTTGGTAGGTAAGGAAATACAGATGCGCCCAGTGTTTCTACCATGCGGTGGATAAATGATGTGACCTATAATCATAAGCAAATATTAGATAAATGTTGCAATCATAGAAACTAAAGTGCCTAACATTTACCTTACTCCGCAAGGTCTCCACTTTTGAAAAGGCTACAAGTACTTGGAGTAGCATATCCAATGTCTACAGCAGGAAGAAAAGTGAAGGACAAATTAGTTGAAGCAATGAACAATTAGATGAAAAAAGGGGGAACCACTCTGTCACCATCTGAGTAACAACATTTGCCTCTGGAATGGCTACTTAAAAGGGGTTACTTCGTGACATGTTGGAGAGGTAGAAGCCACCCAAATCAGAAAGAAACGAAGTACTTTAGTCAAACCATAAGAAAGGTCAGCAAATAATTGTTAAGACCTAAATGCATAAAGGAGCAAAATAAGAAAAACATGGACAGAATTAAGCAGTAAGCATTTATCTAAATAATAGTAATCAAATGCTCAACATGGACAGCATTAGCTAAGTATTAATATATTTTGTTAAGAAACTTCTATATGTGACTTCTATATATATACAATGACTGGTTCAAAGTACCCAAAAAAGGCATAGCATGGTCAAATCTGCTCGTGAAAGCACAATAAATCCTCCCAAATAATTTTATGTAGCAGCATATCATTTTGGATCATTTTGTCACTCTTTTATATGTATAGTATTGCTCATTTTGGAATGTTTGGTCACACTTTTTATGTATAGTATACTCAATTTAATATATATTTTGATTCTTAGGCAATAGTTGACGCAAATATTGCCCAATGTGATACATATGATATGTTTCAATATCAACGCTTCCCAATATCGATGTTTTACAATTTTATCAACTTATGATTTTTAGAAATTTTTTACCATGCTATATCTAATATCAACATTTTCATCCATATACTATTTTAATCCATTTGACAAATAATATAGGTCACCATTCTAAAATCACCCTAATCTACAAATAGTACAGAAATCCGAATTCATTTTTTAACTTTGTTGTAAGTGATTTAAAATTCTTAAATGTGTACCTTAACTTAAATTTCCCACGAGGCAAAGAGCTGAATTGACATAACTCTCAAGCTATAAGCAGGAGTTGGAGGGTTTGCGCCAGCAGGCCTCCTCAAAGATAGTTCCCCTTCCCCTTGTCTTTTAAATCCCAAAAAAGTCAAGAAAATGCTAGGACAAGCATTTTATAGATTAAATAAACTATTTTCATTTGCACATATATTAATTACTCAAAATAAATTTAGGAAAACTTAATAATATACCAAATATACTATATTTTATTAGTACATTTATCAAATTAAATCTATCTACTACAGATGTTTATTTATATTAACTTTACTGATATATACTATTTTTAAGAAATTAACATACTATATATAATTTTACATACTAATTTAACTTAATTTACTATATACAAATTACAGCAAAAAATTCACACTGTATATGAATTGAGTTACATATATAGTATCCTACATTAAAAAGGTGGATCAATGCATAAGGATTCCATATCAAAGGGTCCGATGAAGGTCAAATGTAAGCAACAGCCTTACCCTTCCATTGTAGAAAATTTATTTCAGTGGTCTAAACCTGTAACCAAGCCGGATTAAAATGTTAGCGAGATGATATAGACTATATTTTTTAAAAATTATTAATTTTATAACTAGTGAATCAACCCAACATGATAATTAAAAGATGGCTATGAAAATAAGCAGTAGTAATTTTAGATTTGATCCCTTTTCATAAAGTAAATTGAATAAATAAATTTTGCATCTTTGCCCTCTTACTATACATGGCAAATTTGTTCTTTTAAGGATCTTATCTTTAGATTGCTCCCTGATTCTTTGTCTTTCTCAAGGTCTCTCTTTTGTTCTCTCTCTTCTAAGAATGGTTTTATATATAGTTCTCAAATCAGAATTATAATTTGAGGCAAAAGATTGTCGGTGAACTAGATCTCATATTCCGGTTTCATAGTTCAACCCCACCTTTTTATTCAAACCTCAAGTGGGCTGTGCTTGCGCTTCAAAGGATGATCCAGTCATCTTCATCAGATGATCTTAATTAAAATGAATCAAAAAAATTTCCGTGCCAAACCACACACATCCAGAAATCTTGGAGTCTGGCCCTTTTCTGGTTGGAAGCCTGAGCCTGAGCAGACAAGTTTTTTCAAGCAGTTTGCCAAATTGGTGGCATTGAATTATAAGAGAGATTTATTGTTTTTGTTGGTAAATGGGAAATGAATTAGTTGTGAGCTTTTGTAGCAGAACTCAAGTGCATTGAAAAACAAAAGAAACAAGCAGGTCATAGTCTCTTGCATATATAGTTATCGAGGCAAAATAATAACAAAACAGAAAAAGATAATGAATTAGGACCTAGAGCATTGCATGTTTCAATAACAAACTCCAACTAGGATTCAACATCTGCAAAATAAAGATATTTACAGAGTTGTCCAGAGACACAAAGCAAAAAGGTAAGTTCCGATACCACATTAATTTGAAAATTAGTAGAACAGTGAGTAAAATGATTGAACACAAACCTGCTTAAACATTAGACCAATTGCAGGACGGCCGGCAGTTACCAGACGCTCATTAAAGCCCTGGAAACCATGTACCAATTCCAGGATCAGGATAAGCCATATTTTGAAAGAAGACAATAAAGACCAACAAGCATAAGAAATAAGATTACTCCATGGGCCTCCTGATCTAATTAAAAGGGGAAAAATATAACTAACTATGCTTGTAAGTGTAGGAGAACTATAAAACCAGGAGCTTAACAAAGGATTTGAGTTCTTTGCTTCAATCAAAAAAACAATAGTTATTCTGATGGCTTATTCATCCAAGATCCAAAAGAAGCATGTAAGACCATGTATTCAACAATGCAACACATAATGTTCCAAACATTTTAAAGGCATACAACAAACATTAGCAGGAAAAGGACCTTGCTAAGGGCATTGATTGCCATGATGATTTGCTGGATGATTGCTATATTTGCAGATGACACTCCTACATTTGGTCCCTTCGCACTCGCCAGCAATATCTCCACCTGGATCCAGGTAATAGAATTTCAAAGGACATTGATTAGCTAGCATGGTAATAAATCAGCTAAAATGGTGAAAGAGACCACGAGGTCCCCCCCTTTTCCTTATTCTTTTGCACGCGGGGTGTGGATTAAAACCATAGTTACTTCAATTCTCCATACCCAGTCAGACCAACACCACTTGCAAAAGGTACAACAATTGGACAATTTGTATCATTGGAAACCTTTACAAAATTTTGAAAAATAGCAGAGTATCATAGGTCGAAAACATGTTCTCATATTCGACACTTTTACCCAAGTCCGGATAACACCAGCCAAAATATATAGATCGTATAACAGTGGATTTATTGTTAACCTGCTGACAGAGAGGAGTAAGCAATGACGAAAGGTAATCAGTTTGCTTTTCCGGGCACACATCTTCCATTCCAACCAATATTCCAATTGCCTGTGAAACATTCACATAGAATTTAAGTACTGAACACAGAAAAAAAAAAAAAAAATTGTGCAGGTAGCATCACTTCTATCCTCATGTCTTAAAAGGGCATTCATAGGAAAATAAGTTACCTCAAAGATGCAACTTCCATCTTCAGAAACAGAAGTCTCCTTTACTGAATAGCGCATGCTAGTAAATCGGGCAATGGTATCTTGCAAACTCTGACAGTCATTTGAAGAAAAGAATTCAGAAAGCAGGATCAAAGAGTTAAATATGGTCTCCAAAATAGGACAAAGTATAAGTAGCAGATGCAATGATAGTGATAGGAAAGTTATGTAAACAACAGAAGCAATGCTGGTGATGGGAAAAATACGAAAGCAGCAGAAGCAATTTCAGTACCTGCAAAATTGTATCTATGTAAGGTACAAGCTTAGATTTCAGCAATTTTACAACCCTCATGAAAAGATAACTTGCCCTTCTACTGACATTGATGTTCGGATGGTGTATACCTCTTTCATCAAGAAAAGCTGCCAGAGCCATCGGTACATACTGGGTATTTTCCAGAACAAATTTCATATATCTTGTTATTGTCTCCAAGTATATAAGAGCAACCAACCGATTAGACTGGCAAGGAAGTCTTGTTGATAAAAGCATTGGTACCAACTCTCCCAGAAGTCCACCACCAGTTTTTATTGCCTCGTCACTTATTGACTCTCCAAGCGCATAAAGAAGAGAAAGTGCAGCTTCCACCTCCTCGACATTCCTATCTGATGAAGATGCAACAGCACTAGCTAATGAATTCCTGATAAATATTTGAGTAACATCAGGTGCTACCCGTCCCACATTCCGAAGTAGAACAAATAAATCCTTCCGGCAATCAATCACCCTGTCCTCTTCTTCTCTCCCAATCTTATCCAAAACATCAAGGTGATCACGATAGGCAGGGTCATAGCATATCTGAGACCTAATCACTTCTAATATCTGACCTGTATGAAGCAGCTGTTTTTCTGTCAACGGAGAGAGATTCTTCATTGTGGCAACGTAGCCAGAAAGAAACTGTACTACATTAAATGTTGCATCAACCACACAATTTTGCATTACAAAGAAAACTGATGGCAAGACCTCATCCAGTAGCTCCAACAAAACTAGCTTGCTATCGTCAGAAGTCAATCGCTTATAGCATTCCAAAACCTCAGTCGCATATCCAGTAAGTAATGTAGCTATGCTGGAGACCAACTCAGAATCGGTATCCTTAACTACCAAACCAAATACACGATTTATTTGAAGACTTTGCAAAAGCGTGATCTTAGATTGTGGATCCATTCGCTTAGAAGCTACTGCCAATACACAACCAGCTGCAGCACCACGGAGCTGCTCAGACAATCCCTCAACCAAGATTAACTCAAACAACAATGGAATGAAGACTTCATTAGCAATTAACCCGATATCAATCCAGGAGATATATCTCCGCATTGAACTAAGCACGCTAACACAAAGCTCTGAATCAGAGTTCCTATACATAGACACAATATCATACCATGCTCTAACTATCTGCGGCACACATTGTTGTCTCATAGCATCCTTGATCCGGCCCGCAGCTGCCATCTCTTCGGCATTTCGGGGGTAGTCCAAACTAATCAATTCATCATCAAGTGCATTCAGAACCCGGCAAAACATATCTATAACCACCTCACCCTTACTCAGGTGAGGCAAGAAATCGACAAACAGGGACGACCATATCAAGGGATACTCATAGTAAATTATACTGACCAAAACTTGAGCAAGTTTATTTTTTATAAAAGCAGGACTATCCAAAACCCTAAATATCACATTCTTATCATCAATGCACTCATAACACACCATAAAAAACACGGATTTTCGTATAAGTGCCTTCTCCTCGGGGCTCATCAACGAGTACCCGACCCGAATGGCTTGGTGCAGGCACTGCAAACACCAAAATTGTACTGGCGCTAATTTAGTTAGCCATAGGCGCTCAATACAAATCCTACAGATATTTGGGGTCTCCTTAATTCTCTGACAATAATCAATTGCTTGTGATTTAAGTACTGAATCAATGCTCCCGGATTCATCGAAGCTAATTAAAATAGCCTTTTCTAGATCGTCCATTGATGTGATAAACCCTAATCACCAATCTTAAACCCTCGTAATAAACCTCACTCTACGTATAATTTATCAAATCAATTGCCCCAATTAGGGTTTGAACAAGCTTAATTGAGACTGCATCAACGTTGAACAGATGAATTGAGATAGAGGATAGATAACCAGGTATTGGGTGGTGGTC
The DNA here is from genome assembly GCA_028571085.2 of Nepenthes alata. Taxonomy (NCBI): domain Eukaryota; kingdom Viridiplantae; phylum Streptophyta; class Magnoliopsida; order Caryophyllales; family Nepenthaceae; genus Nepenthes; species Nepenthes alata. The sequence continues at coordinate 12,459 of JAOVVI020003536.1, read as the reverse complement.
GGAGGAGAGAGCAATGCAGGGATCTTGTATGGCTTACCTTGATCGAGAGGATTCGATGTTTTAATGTGTTTTAGGAGGGTAGAATTTTGTGTTTCTTTCAGATATTTTGCGGTGGGGAAGCTTTGTAAAACAAGTGCTAGGGTTTTTGTGTCTATAATTTTTTACTGTATTTTTGAAAACATGAGATCTGCGGAAGAGACCACCTCTGTCTTGAGCTTTGCAGAGGGTACGCTGCGTTGGCGTGGGGAAATATCGTGAAGATATGCAGAGATTTCTCAGGATCACAATTACCAGAAGCTCCCTAATTTATTGCCAAATTTACATCACCCCCGCCCTACCCGAAGGACAGATAGGGAATTTTAGTTGTCAACCCTTACAACAAATTAACTCATTTTCACGAAAAAACAAATCCTAATTTTAAATTACATGGACAAAGTAAACACCTTTTGTTGCATGTTTTTTCTAGAATAATTAATTTTTGTTTTAAAAAATACTTCCTATTTTTGTTCATATGATTATGTATAATGATAAAAAATTCTTAACTTAAAAAAAAATCTTACTTAATTAAACTTAACGTATATTTTAGATGAAGATAATAATTCAAATTAAATTGAGTGGAATATTTGAACCTACTATCCGAATCATTACATATCATAATGTCAACAAGAGATTATAGGATATGAGACTCACTCTCTGGTATATTTTTTTAATACTTAAATTAGTAATTTTTTAATAAATTAAAAAATAAAGAATTCAATAAGGACATGTGATAATGAAAAAATTTGAGGATTTAACTCCGTCGAGAGTGAAATGTAAAAATGTGGTTCCGTAGAAAATAAAAATTTAAAGATTTGACTCCAAAAGTCGTAGAATTTTTAAGTTATAAAATGGTTAAAGTTCTATATTTGATTTTTGGTTTGCTCTCTTTTTCTCTTTTTTTCAGATAAAATAAACGTATTTTTAATGGCGATTATTTAAAAATAGATAATTGTTCATAGTCTAAGCTATCGTTCTTCCTAATAATTGCATAGTTCAACGATTTAATATGTTCTAAATTTAATTCATATCCACTAAATATGTTAACTTAGTTTAACATATGATGACTTTTCGATAGGCCAATTATGATGACTTTTCGATTCAATTAACCGTTCAAATAGTTTAACCGCTTGATTTAATTGATCGGCCAATCATTCAAAATTTTGACATTTTATATTCTTCGCAATCTGATCACTCAATTGCTCAGTAATTCAGTTGTTATATTAGTCACTTTTTTTATTTGGGTCCAACAACTCAGTCGATTCACACATCTTCGTGGATTTATTGGTTGAGGTCCCTATGCACCACCAGGTCAGATTGATTGTATTTTATATTATGCCCAACAAAACTAAAATTTCTATTAGGTATAGGAGCAATTTTGCTTATATTACACCGTGAATATAACTTTTGACATAAATTACTGCTGTGATGTATATCTGATATAAAAGTTATGTATCCGAATCAATTAAAACTAATAGCCTTATTGATTGACCAACAGACAAATATAAATTTGTTTGATTTTTAAGTGGTATAATTTGAGCTGATTATATTAATTGACTTAATTTACAGAAAATAATATACGATTTTCCAAATTAATGTTATAAATATATGTTATTGCCCATAAATTGCAAGTTACAGCAATAAAATTAGCATAGAAAGTAATCATTATTATCATTATTACTGTCATAAAATAATAAAATCAATATTGTAATTTTGTTATCTCCAAATCGGGTAATAATCATATTTGATTTTGTCAATTTATATTTTGTAATTATCTACAGTATACATTTTATTCGTGTATAAATAGAAATTAGTTTCAATTTTTTTTAAAAAAAAAAAAAGTAACGTGCGTGGTTGAATTTTATGTCATTTGCATTGTTGAAATTAAATGGTTATGAAAAATTATGGTTAATTAATTTTTAATAATTCATTGAATATATGGAAACTAGAATAATGCTGAGAGATTTAAACAACCCAAAAAGTTTTAAAGTAAATATTTTAATTTGGATTATTTATACTATAAACTAAAATAGTAGTGTAAACATATGAGTATAATTTTTTAATTTATTATCTAATATTTAAGTCAATAAAATATTAAATAAATTAGTATATTTGGAGTTAATAGATCAGAGATTTTGTAAAAAAATATTGTCTGAAAAATAAAATTATAACTTTTTTATGTGTAGGTTTAACTGATGCATGATTTATATCTAAACAACTATATAAGATTACTAAGACTTGCTCAGTAAAATACTAAATAAACTAGTATATTTAAAAGATAATATATTAGAGATTTTGTGAAGCAATATTATCTGCAAAATAAAATCTTTTTTTTTTTTTGCATAAATTTAACTGACGGGTGATTTACATCTAAACAACTCTTTAGGATTATTTTAAGAAAAATTAATCATTAAAATTTTATTTTTTAATAATTCATTAAATATTAAATGGTAGTCATGAATGCGGTATATATATATTTTTTAATATTTATCTAGCCATACTAAGTGTATCCTTATAAGCAAACCTAAATTATTATTTTATCTATTATTCTCCAAATTAGGTCATAAATCGTTTTTTCGATAGGGAAAACTTTATGATATTAAAATTATTATTTTGATTATTAAATTATTATACTTTGCACAAGTAATAGTACAAAAGTAATTAAAATGACATATTTTATTAAAAAATATCAAATAAAATTAATGTGTTTTTGGTATTCAGGTTGTTGTACGGGTTAGCGAGCTATTCAATTTTTTACTGCGGGTTAACTTGGAGTAGGTCCGGTCTCCGTATCCTCTAACCTATAACTTGCGCACCACAACTTACAAATAAAAAATTAGAGAATTGATAGTATTCGCTATCTGATTTATCTTTTAATACTCAAATTAGTAATCTTTCAAATTAAATAAAAAAATATAATGAGAATATAAGAAAATTGTATAGATGCATGTTGTGGGAATTGAGTGTTTCGATACACTCGGTTGAAGGGTAGCTTAAAGAGCGTCCAATTCAGGGACGGCTTAGAAGTGTCCCCAATTAAAGAACAACTTAAAGGAGCACCCGGCTGAGGGACAGTTCAGAGGAACGTCCGACTGAGGGCGATTTAGAGGTATATACCCAATCGAGTGGCGGTTTAGAGAAGCGCTCAACTTAAGAGCTAAGAGGTAGAGACGAATGATTAAGTTTTGAAGGTTTGCCCGGTTAGAGGGCGTCTTATAAGATGGTAGACAAGGCTCCTAGGATGAAGGGCTTAGCACCTCCTGAGAAGAAGAAATGCCTCTTGAAAGAAAGCCAGCTATTGGACGAATGGCTCCCTAACGTGAGGGCTGCTGGACGAAGGGCTTTCTCGATAAAGCACTCCTAGATGGAACGCTCTCTAGATAAATGATAGCTAAAAGGAGGACTCCTGGAATGAAGCTCCCTGAACAAATGGCTCCCTGAAAAAAGAGGCCCGTGGATAGAAAGTGTCTAAAATGATGGCTCCCTGGACAAAGGATGCCAAGACAAAAGGCTCTTGAAAGGAGGGTTTCATAGATTGAGAGCTCCTGGAATGATGGCTCCTTAAACAGATAGCCCCCTAGAATGAGGGCTCCTAGATGGAGGACGCTAGAAATGAGAGTTCATTGGATGGAGGCAAAATCCATCCCATAGATGAGGATGGCCAAGGCCCCTTCTAAGAGATGCTTCCTCCCTGGGAGGGAGAAGAGGACAGGGTTTCTCCTTAGAAGGGAGAAGGATATGCTTTAGGGATGGAGTCCCAAATTCTTGGGATGGAACTCTTACAATGGCTGTAGATTTTATTAAATTATTTAAAATTTGAGAGAGTCTGTTATAACAACTAATTTTATAGTATGGTCGGCAAAATAGCTCTTCTTATTTAGACAACGTGAGATCGTTAGTATGGTCATTTATGGATTTGTTGGGTTAGAACTTCTGAATTGTGTTACAACCCGTCCTTAACTGTATTTGCTAGGATGGCATCTACTGGATCATGAGCTGTGCAGGGACTCCTCTAGGCTGAGCGGTTTTTTTGTGTGCCTTGAGTTGGGTTGGCCCAAAATTTACCAAACCCATCAAAAATAATTCCCATTAAAAATAATAATTTTCACATTATTAAATTAATAAAATTTCCTTATAAGTATTTTTCAACATTTTTTCATGCATACAATTATTTAGGCTATAATAATATTGGTAATTTTGCCCTGTCCCGACCCAAACAGATGAATTTATCTTCTCGTAAAGATGGCGGGATGCAAATAGTATATATTTATAAAAATGTACCTTTATAAAATAGATTTTATTTTATATAAATATATAAAATTTATTTATAATTAGATATATATATATATTATTGATAATCGATGTTTAACCGTTCTCAAATGTGTACTTTTTATTTCAGAAAATAATAGCATATATGGATGTGTAGTATATAATGATATAATTTTCTAGAAATTTTCAAAATTAAAAATAGAAATCTTTTTAATAGGCCACACTGTGATTATATAATAACGTGTGAGTAAAACTTTTCATTAATAAATTTGATATTTAATAGTGGGTAGTGGCGAAATACGTTCAAACGGGCAGGTGGGCTGGAAATTCTGAAGCCCAACAACTACTGGGCCACTGCGGCCTGCTTTGATCGAAGACTGAGTGAACAATTGACTTCATAATTATTACGATCGACTCCACGTTAATACACACACAATATATTATTTTAAAAAATAGCTGATATTTTATCTTACTCCTTCAAATGACAAAATTTATACTATTTAAGCATATTATATTCTTTACACTCTCCAGCAATTCAAACAAAAATAAGAAATCTATCTGATACTAATTATTAATAACGGTCTATTAAAATCCCGTCTAACATAAAGTTAAGAATAGATCTTTATAAGAATCAATTATCGAACCACTTGACTAGATTTTTAAGAAAATAAAATAATAATAAAATCATAGATAAAATATAAAACACAATTTTTGTGAAAATTATTATAAACAAAAGACAAAAATCACTTTTGATATAAATGAGTTGATTATAATAAAATCTCTTCAAAATATTTTCTGATTTATTATAGGGTATGACAAACCGAGCAAAGATCAAAATTGGAGAAAATCGAAAGAAATTACTATTACGAAAGTCATACAAACAAAGATTAAAACACATAACCAGTATCTATAAAACAATAAATAATAAGATTAAATGTCCAAATTTTGACTAAAAATCTTCTCATTCCCATTCTTCCACATCTCTCGGATCATTGCTCACTTGTGTTTCTTGATAACTCGCTAATAACTAGTTAGAATTGTCTTAAAACAGATCTGACATTTAAGCATTATAGTTAATATTCGATTATTAATAGGAAAAACTTTCAGAAACCATCTCGATATATGTATCGAGAGTAGCATGCTCTATTTTTTTTTACGTACATATGTTTATTATACGTATATCATGTACAAATCTGTTGAATCATTTTAATATTTTATTCAAGTGAATTCTTACATTAAAACCAAACAATTATCTAAATTATCCATCCATTAGGTATAGTAAATATAAGAGAGTAGCCCAAAACTTAACAATCATCTTGTTCTATAATGAATGACCCATTAATACGAATAGATAAATTAGATAATATATTATTTAATAATACCATGATAGATTTTAAAGAAATTAAACATTCTTCATAAAATAATAACAAGTGATTGAAGTTGTATCTGAAGTTTAGCAATAACTCACTTCTAAGAACATTACGCGTTTGCTGTAAAAATAAAAGTACAGTACAATGTTATGTTAATATTTATGTGCTTGTCTCGTTTTTTTATGAAACTAGGCAAAATTTATAAATTACTCAAAACCATATAAAAATTTTATCTCCTTAATACAACCTAGTTGTTACAGCGTTTCAATTCTTTGTTAGATTTTGTAAAATGCATGCGAAAACATTAAGAATGGTATGAAATTAAAATAATCGCCGTGAAACAAAAATAATAACAACAAATATTTTTTGATGTTTGATTTATGAAAAAACTTATAAGATAGAATATAAAATAATTGTAAAATTGAAATAATCAGATTTTTGGTGGCATCTTACACATTTATTTATTTTCTTTGTCTCTTGATTTATTTCCCCTTGAAAACAAACACGAAAAATAATTTTTCTAAAACTTTTTTTTTTCATTCGAATTCCATCAATATGTTCAAATAAAGAAAAAAAAATATAATAATAGTTAGTCTAAATCTAAGATAATGTGACAAATTTGATGAAGATGATCTAGTAATGATAGAATGATTGAAATTCACCTTGGTTTAGAATATCAGCATGAACCTAAATCACAAGCTTGACAAGCAAATGATATCATCTAATAACTTTGGGTCAAATAGTCCGTCTTGTTTCAATCTCCGTTTGCTTAGTTTTAAATTTTACACACTACAATTTAAATAATAGGTCAGATAACGATGAGATTTGATCTCACCAAAAATATTTTGACGTTCAAATTAGTAATCCGCCTTCTGAAGATAAAAAGATGGATGCAATATGAATGTTGGTGAGTGTTCGGAAGTGGGAGAGTACTCGTAAGAATAGTAGCTTTATTGTTACTCATGACGAGCAGCTTCTCTGAACACTGAGTTCGATAAGAACTAATAACAGAGAAAGAGAGTTGAGAGCTTCGTGATTGCTAGAGGGTTTTCGTAGACAAGAGAAGGTGTTTGCAAAAGTGACTGAGAGCGTGGCTGAGAGCTTGCCTTTGAAGGGAGCTCCCATGGTCTTTTATAGCTATGACCATGGGCTGCGTTCATTATATAGAGGGGTTTGATACCCGTACTTTACTAAGAATTGTTACATTCCTTGGCGCAAGCGTGAGTGCATTTTCGGTTGTAACGGTCAAAGAGATTAATCTCCTTCCTTCTATATTTTGTAACTGTTAGGGTTTCCAACAGACAGCGCATGAATTCTTACACCTTCCTCCCGGGATGCGTACTAATTTTGGAGATGACCGTTGCAGTGAAACTTACCTCCTTGGATATGTGAAAAATTAGGACAGATGGCCGTTGTGATTCTGAGATAAACACGTAGACCAATTAATACTTGGACCGCGTGCGTCTTGGCCCTAGCAGGTCTACTATCCACCTCTCCGGTCGACGGAATGGTTGACTGTTCTAGGTTTTAATCGACAATCCTAATCTGGGGCCTTTGCCGGCCTACTTATTCTTCATCCGGTTAATGACAAAGTTGACCATCTACATAGAATTAGGCCGTTGTAGATCTCGGTCATTTCCTCATTCATGAGTCAACCCGTTACTAGCGTTCCTATCAATCTTATTTAAAGAGTAATATTATCTATATATCTATTTGTATATTCATTTATATTAAAATTGTTACAAATAAATATGAGTCCTACCTAATTTAATTTTGTTATTATTATTTTTGCTCCTATCTCTTTTGTTATATGCTAATTTTAATATAGGTGAATATATAATAAAGTATATAGATGTTAAAAATAAAGTTGATGAATGCACATATAACCGAAGAACTAAATGAAGTTGATTAGTCCGAATTGTGACCAATTTGGCAAGCCCTTTTAAAATACTTATAAAAAAAAGGTGATTGAGAATCATTAACGCCATTGTCGGTGCTTGAACTTTTGACCGTGCTCTATAAAGTCATGGGTAATTGGCATAAATATAATCAAAATGAATATGTTTAACGATATTTATTTTTATTATATTTTCAAATATCATATTAGATTAAAAATGACAAGTAAAAATAAATATTATCTTAAAAAAATTAGTTATTAATGAAATAGATTAACTAATTCTTTATAAAATAATAATTTATTTATCGTTTATAAGTAAATATTAGAGTCACCGATGCAAGGGTGGTTTGAAACAGCTCCAATTCAACTTGGGTTGTTAAGTGATCCTACGGTCCAAACTTAATTCATTTTAAGCAATACAAAAACATTTTTTATTTCTAAATTGCTAAAATATCAAAATTACTGTTAAAAATAAAAAACTATTATTTTATTTTTTTATCTTTTTTAAAAATTAAATATAGATTATCAAAATTTATATCCAATTATTCATGTTGCATCTACTGCACCTATCAGTTGGAGCCCCTAGTTCCCACTTTTAGCCACCAGTGTGCACCACCGGCACCCCACCACCAGTGTGCACCACTCTAATGCTCGTCAACGGTCAATCATGGTCTGTTCAACTACGGTGAACTAGCAAGCACCCCATAATGGAGCTGAGGGGGGGCTGCAACGCGGGGAGAAGCCCATACAATGTGCATGCAGCCGTCGGATAAAAAAAATCGACGGCTGTCAAGTGTACATTGCTCAATGAACCCACGATGAAGCACCCCCAAATCTCTCTATTATCATACAATTATTCTTTATTTTTTGGATGTAACATATGTTATTTATAAAAATTAAGTAATATAATATTTATTTTTAAACATCTTTTAAAATATTTAATTTTAATAATTATTATTTTATTCTTGTCAATTAAATACGTATAAAAGGTTATCAATCAAACTTCAAAGAGGGATTTATAAAAGTGGAATTCTGATCCTCAATAAAAAGTAGAGTCTTATTTATCTCATTTAGATTTCTAGATTAAACAAATTTAATGGCTAAAACTTAAAAATTAAATAATATAATTTAATACATTCGAGGATTCTAATTATTGTACGGATAAAGTAATGTAAATTTTGTCCTTCGGGTATCAATTGTACTTGATCTCCGTATGTCTCTAATCTGAATCATATACAATCACAAAAATCACAGTCAAATGATTAACGATACTCACTCTTCAGTATAATATCTGACACTCAAATTAATACTTTCTTAAATAAGAGAAAAGATAGATAATGTAAAATAAGTATTTTTTTGTCCGATGTCTTACGCTCTTATAAAGGCATCTTAATTAGAGAGTGTGTGTGCACTCTTAGTGTCTTAAAGTTATCATTTTCTCTGTCTGAAAAAATATTAAAATAATTGATCACATTTCCTGTTGGATAGGATGAGTTTTTATAAAAGTTGGACGACGGTTGATTCAACCGTTTAAGAAACTGTCAGATGGATAAATTTTATTCAGACGATGATTTTAACTAACGCTCGAGGTGGTTACGAGATGAGAATAAGAAATCGCGCCAACCGTTAAATTGGTTCCGACTCCATCACAAAATTAAATTGCTTAAGGTCATCGAACACATTTTCTATAATGGGCTACGCAGACAGTTGGGCGGCTAAAACTTGTTCCTTGTTTTAGAGCTATTTTGGACCGATTTTTTTAGAATGTCGGATACAATACTCATCACTAGCCCCCATACCAAAATGTTTAAAATTTAGCTTTCTGGTATAAAATTCGACGACATCTTCTGTCCAAAATTGAGATTTAATCTAACGAGCTTCATTAGCTCGTTGGACAAAAAAAACTTTCAATCTGAAAGCTTTCATCAAACGAGGGCAATTAACCAAACGATCTCTATCCTTGCCATCAATTATTGCATTAAATGCAAACTTCTTCAGATCCTGCACGGCTTATTAGAAACGCACGAGTCAGGATTACTGACATCGAGCGATTTGACGTGCGGCAAAGCTAATCGACAATCGACACATATCAGTGTCATAATGAGGCACATCTTTTAAATTTCAAATTTAATGGTGTTGTTTCAGGCCTCATTCTTCGTCTATGAATAATCCTCCAAGCTTTTGTTTCATACTTTCGATTGTTTCGTCTTCCTCCTTCTCATTTGAAATTTTCTCTCACTGTTTTCGTTCGTTGTCAAAGATTTTCATTTCCAATGACTCCCGATGTCAAAGATATTCGGTCCGTCCGAACTTCCGACGATGTTGA
>JAOVVI020003535.1:0-18942 GCA_028571085.2 Nepenthes alata | reverse complement strand
CGGTTCACCGGCCGAAGCTTGTAGAGGAAGAAAAACAGGAAAAAGCAACCATCCAAAAACCAATGCACAAGGCAAATGCAAAGCATCCGTAAAAGAATCACGAAGCAAATGCAAACATTCATTCACCCATGCAGACCATTTTCTTCTGAATACATCAACTTGATCATTGCGGATTCAGCACTAGTCTGTATCCGGAAATGGGACTTTGTTGCAGTTATTTCAGCAGAACTCACGAAATCCCAATCTCCTCTTCCTCTTGTTCCTCAGAGCCTTCTACCGACTACCAAAGAATGCCCCCAGAATATCAAAAGCAGTATGATAAACCCGCACCGGAAAAACCAGCTCGACCCCCACTAATTCCTGCTCGAAGTAGTTCTACTTTGGAAATTGGTCCAATTTTGGGCGAACCCTTTGTTGACATAGCTTCAATATATGATTTAAAGAAAGAATTGGGTAGAGGTCAATTTGGGATTACCTATCTCTGTGCTGAGAAATCAACAGGATTGCAATTTGCTTGTAAATCGATTTCTAGGTTGAAACTTTCAAGAAGGAAGGATATTGAGGATGTCAGGAGGGAGATAATGATCCTACAGCATTTGAGTGGGCAACCCAATATTGTGGAATTTAAGGGTGCCTTTGAAGATAGGAATAATTTATACGTGGTTATGGAATTGTGCTCTGGTGGCGAGCTTTTTGATAGGATTGAAGCCAAAGGGAATTATTCTGAGAAGGAGGCTGCTGTTATATTTAGGCAGATTGTGAATGTGGTTCATGTTTGCCATTTTATGGGGGTTATGCATAGAGACTTGAAGCCGGAGAATTTTCTCATGGTGAGCCCAGCTGACGATTCCGCTTTGAAGATTATAGATTTCGGGCTGTCCGTCTTCATTGAGGAAGGTCAGTGTTTTAATGGGTTTTTCATAATTTGTACGATTTTCTTCAATTTATATGGTTTTCTCCAGTTGCACATTCGGGGTTATGGCTGTGAATTTTGGATTGCATTTAGCTATTTGATAAGCACTTGGTATGACTTATTTGCATCACGGATTTGGCTGCAAGCCCCAACAGGTTAATATTGTTTAGTGGCTATTTCATGAACTAGGTCAATGGGGCGGTAGAGATGATAACAATTTGCTCTTGAATTATGGAATACACAGGTTAATATCAGTTATCAAGTTGCCAACATTCAAGAGGAAAAAATTAGGAAGCAACTGATGTCAACTTTCAACTTCATGTTGAAAGTATTGGATTCGGTCACTCCCTTGTAGGTTACTCAACAAACGAAAAATCATCAGAGGTTCGCATAAGGCTTGTGTGAGGAAGTGCGCGCGCGGTGAGCGGCCGGCCGGGCAGCAAGAAAGCATATCAGCCAAGCAGCCGGAGGCTGGCCCGAGAGGCTAACCGGATGGAAGAAGAAGCCTGCCAGGGAAGCTAGCAGGCTAAGAGGAGACTAACAAGGAGCAGTTGGGCCAGGTGAGCAGATGGAATTTGGGTTAGGCGTCATTATAAAATGTACCAGGCACTTCAGAAAAAGGTGTGAGTGAACGGCGTGTGGGTGAACCGTATGTGGAACAAAGAGCGGAACAGAACAGAGCCAAGTGCGAAAGGGAGCCCTCACCTGTCGTTGTTCATCACCACACTTATAAAATCAGTGAGCAAAGATCACCACCAGTGAGAGTAACGAGAGAGAAAAATATAGTGAAAAAGATGAAATGAGAGTTTCTTTACTCTGGATATTATTTTTCTTGTACTTTCTCGGATTGGTTGCTGGTATTCTGTCTCAAGGGTTTTTCTAATCGATTTTACATAGTGAAATTTTTTAGAGTTTGTCCCATAATTTTTTCATTGGTTGAAAAGAATTTTTTATGTTAAAAATCGTTATACATTATTGTATTCATTGTACTCACATTCTTGGTGGCTGACAGCCGATAGGGGGTTTGGATTTTTCGCTGCGCCGGATCAGGGTGTATTTGGGTCTAAACTCAACAAGTGGTATCAGAGAAAGGTTATAAACCTTTGATTTGATGGCGTCGACGTCGAGGAGCTTGCTATTTAGTGTGGAGCAATTTAATGAGTAAAATAATTTCATCATTTGGCAAGAAAATGTGAGGAATATTTTGCCCAGGGAAAGAACGTTATAAAGCACTTCGAAGAAAGGAAGAGAAGTCGGAAAATATGACGGAAGAAGAGTGGCAAGATAAGAGGGATCTTGCTAATTGTATGAACAAGTTGTATCTTGCGGACAACACTCTTCAGGAGGTTATTGACTTGTCGGACCCAATGGAAGTTTGAGAGAAGTTTGAGAGTCGGTATAAGTCCAAATCCTTGATAATGAAGCTAAATATGAAGAAGCAGTTCTATGGCCTGCGTTTGTCGGAAAGGAAACGTTTTGAGAAGCACTTGGATAAGTTCAATCGGATTGTGATACAGATGTCGGCTGTTGATGAGAAAATCGAGGAAAACAAAGCGCTGGTACTGCTGGCTTCCTCGCCAACCTCATACGATTATATTATCACGACGCTGCTATTTGGGAAAGACATGGTTAGATGAGACGAGGTTATCGCTTCTTTGCTTATTAATGAGTCAAGGTGGAGGGGAAGCAGTGAGACTCCATGGGAGTCGAGTCTACCTTTGACGACCTGCGGTCGGGGACATGGGAGATCGAGGGATTGAGGCAGCAAATCAGAACGAAGTAACGGCCGGTTCAAGTTTCTGGAGAAGAAGTGCTTCCATTATAGTAAGAAGGGCATCATGAGGCGAGACTGACCACAGAGGAAACAGAAAATGAGGGCGGAGGCGAGCATCAGGAGAGGTGGGATCATGATGATGATTGGGCCACTATCACTCTCTGCGAAGACTTCCTGGTTGTCCACACAGGAGAACACAGAGCCTATCGAGTCAGGAAACGAGTTGGGTGATGGGTAGCGGTGCCTTACACCATGTGACACCAAAAAAGTCCCACTTCATGAGCTATACGCCCGTAAAACACGGGGTATTGAAGTTGAGTAACGGTGGCTCGTCGAGAGTTGTTGGCATCAGGGATGCTTGCTTGCGGACAGGTAATGGGACTAAGCTCATGTTGAAAGGTGTGAGACATGCCCCAGACTTGAGTTGAATGTGATTTTAATCAGAAAGCTTGATGAAGAAGGCTTTCGGATGGCGTTCGAAAATGGCTGGTGGAAACTTACCAGAGATACCTCGGTTGTGGTAAGGCGAAGTAAGAGATCAGATCGGTACCTAATGAAGGCTTGGGTTGCCTAGGATGATACCAAGACAATCAATGGGGGCAATGGTTGAGGTGGCAGGAGGAGGTGGCCAAGGTGAAATGTAAGGGGAAATGATTCAACCGCGGAGAAGAAGTCGAAGGGGAGTGGGACTACTCCAAGATCGGTGGAATGGAAGAAGGTATCATTTAGACTTGTGGAGGCCGACGTTGAGATCCTAATTAAGGGGAAGCTGCCGAAGGTAGGCGATGACAATCGCTGGGCAAAGGTGAAGGTTCCTTCACAAGGTCATGAAGGGAAGTTTATTGGATTTGATCACTCTCTTGTGGGTTGTTCAACAAACGAAAAGTTATCAGAGGTTCGCACGAGACTTGTGTGAGGAAATACGCGAGCGGTGAGCCGCCGACCGGGCAGCAAGAAAGCCGATCGGCCGAGCAGCAAGAGGTCGGCCGGAGAGGCTGACCGGATGGAAGAAGCTGGCCAGGGAGGCTAGCCAGCTGAGAGGAGACTGGCAAGGAGTAGTCAGGCCAGGTAAGCTGATGGGATTTGGGTCCGGTGTTATTGTAAAGTGCACTAGGTACTTTAGAAAAGGGTGTGAGTAAACGGCGTGCGGGTAAACCATATGTGGAATGAAGGGTGGAATAGAGCAGAGCCATGTGCAAAAGGGAGTTCTCACCGGTCGTCGTTCACCACACTTGTAAAATCAGTGAACAAAAAGTACCACTAGTGAGAGTAAGGAGAAAAAGAAAAATAGAGTGAAAAAGAGGGAATGAGAGTTTCCATACTCTGCAGATTGTTTTTCCTGTTCTATCTCGGGTGGGTTGCTGGTATTCAGTCTCGGAGGTTTTTGTAATTGATTTTATATAGTTAAATTTTTAAAAGTTTGTCCCGTGGTTTTTCCCTTGGTTAAAAAAAATTTTCCACGTTAAAAATTATTGTGCATTCTTGTATTCTTATACTCACATTCCTGGTGACTGACGGCTGATGGGGGGTTCAGATTTTTTGCTGCGCTAGATCAGGGTGTATCCGGGTCAAATTTCAACCGAAAGAGGCTGTCTACTAAGTCAATTCATAACCTTTTCAAGATGTAAATTTGATACAAAGAGAAGGAAATGCCGATTCCATCAAAGTGGTTTGGTGGAATCACATTAGAGAGTTGGTAACCCATTTGAAAAAGGCTGTCTCCTAAGTCAATTCAAAGTGTTTCACAACTGGAGAAGAGGTTCATGCTTGGAGTTATTTAAAATTTACTTTTGCTTTAAAATGTGAAGCTTTCAAAGGGAAATTCTTGAATTCCCTCTCACCCATGAAAATATTTCCACCCAAAATAAAAAAAAATGGAACAAAACTCAAGTGTCACATAAATTTTCTTCCCTGTTAAAAGCCCTTTTTAAGTGAAGATTACTGTTGGGAGTTGTGCTCTTTGTAGGCCATCACAAAAACTGACTTTTTTTATTGAAATGATCAGTTCATTAACTAAATACCTTTCAGTCTTTAAGACTTATATCCTCAAACTGGCTGTAATCTTGATTTTACAGGAAAAACTTACAAGGAACTTGTTGGAAGTGCATACTACATAGCACCCGAAGTGTTGCGCCGCTACTATGGCAAAGAGGTTGATGTTTGGAGTGCTGGAGTCATTTTATACATTCTTCTAAGTGGGGTGCCTCCATTTTGGGCTGGTAAGTTGATAATTAGACAGCATAGTGAATTGTTTTCTAGGAAATGAGTGCCTCTGAACCGTCAAAATCAGTCTTCTTCCCTCTTTTTCCTTGTTCTTTCACTTGCTGCTAATGCATCTGTGGAAAATATTCCTTTCAGATACAGAGAGAGGAATTTTTGAAGAAATCTTACAAGGGAATCTTGACTTGCAAAGCTCACCATGGCCTTCTGTATCTCCTGCTGCGAAAGATCTGATCCAGAAAATGTTAACAAAAGACCCCATGAAACGAATTTCTGCAGTGCAGGCACTTGGTAAGTGTTGTATGGACTTTTGGTAAAATCATCTTCAGCTTTTTATGGAAATCCTCTCTGATATGTCGTTAGCAAATTGCTTAACTTCATAATTACTCTTAACCAATTCCAAATAATGAAGCATGCCTTGTGCATAAAGGGGCTGGATTAGGGATTGGAGGAAAATAGGTTCTTGGGTTTGCCTATGACAGTGATTTTATAAGATGAGTAGTAACAAAATAGCTACCAATGTAATTTGCATATTATTTATGAACCAGAACATCCATGGCTGAAAGAAGGTGGTGCAGCATCTGAAAAACCTATTGATAGTGCTGTTCTTATTAGGATGAAGCAGTTCAGAGCAATGAACAAATTCAAGAAGCTTGCTCTAAAGGTACACTTCATAAAAAGATTACTATTATGGCTCCCTCTTTTTCTGGAAAATTGAATACTTAAGTTACCATCAACCTTGGTTAAGTCTCAAATCCGACTCAAATCCCACTATGTTGGATTCTTTTATATAAATCCTTACTCAGTAGTTGCAGCTCTGCTTGATTTCAGGCTATATCCTCCGCCTCATTTGTTTAAAATCAATTTAAAAAAAAAGAAAAAGGAAAAACAGGCCATAACTGAAAGCTGATGCACAGAGTTTACTTGCCTGAGTGATGTCTCGAATTCTGTAAACTCGGGCCATCTCCTGGTAGTTTATTGTGCTGCATCTCATTAATAAGACTTATGAAAGCATATTACACATTGATAAGCAATCATCAGACAAATAAGTTATCAAGACAGTTAGTTTAAGTTATTATAAAATAATAGTAAGCTGTCATTCATTTTTTTTTTCCTTTTAATCTGTATGACTTCAATTTGAACACAGGAAGCTCCCCCAAAACAGAAAACAGGATTTCTAGACTTCACAGATATCTACTGCTGTCAGCATGATTTGATTTGTTCTTTCTTTTCCTTTCTGTTAGCTTTTTCTTTCTTTCTTTCTTTCTGAGGGGTGGTGGGGTGTTGCTGATGAGGGGATCAGCAAATTGGAATTCCTGAGAACTTGTATTTGAATCATGAAACCAAGAACTCGTCATTTCCTTTCAAAATCCTTTTTCTAAATGATGTAAATTGGATTGCCTTAGGTAATGGCTGAAAACCTTTCAGAGGAAGAAATAAAAGGTGTGAGAGAAATGTTCAACAACATTGACACAGACAGAAGTGGTACAATCACTTTGGAGGAACTAAAAACAGGGCTTGCGAGGCTTGGATCCAAGCTTAGTGAAGATGAAATACAGGAGCTGATGGATGCTGTGAGAGCCTCAATGTCTTCAGAATTCGCATTTGTATGTTTACTTATTTTCTTCTTTATATATTTATGTGGCGTAGTGTTATTATTTTCTGTCAGGCTGATGTTGATAAAAACGGGATCATTGATTACACTGAGTTCATCACTGCAACTATGCATCGGCATAAACTTGAGAAAGAGGAGAACTTGTTCAAGGTGTTTCAGTTCTTCGACAAGGATGGCAATGGGTTAGTACCTCAACATATCCTTCATATCAATTCATTCAAATTTCATTTGGAGTCCCATCTATCTATTTATTTATATATGGACCCATTAAGATAAATGACTGAATAGAATGCTACGTCGTCGAAAAGCCACAAAATGTTGTCTCCCAAACATTTCTCATTTCCAATTTTTTTGTTAAAGAAGCCTGCACAAGGATTTATGAGGAGATCTTTCTTGAGTGCTGGAAATCAGCAATCTCTTAAGCAGCGGATCTTAAGATCTTATTAGCTTGGTTTATGCCTTGCCAGGTTTATAACAAGAGATGAACTGAGACAAGCTTTGGCTCAAAATGGAATGGGGGATGAAGCTACCATCGATGAAATCATAAATGATGTTGATACCAATAAAGTAAATATTTCTTCCCTTGAATCCCAAACTCCAAATCTCTGTTCTACCCTTGTTTTGCTCTTCGTATGTGTTCTACAGAATTCATGGGACAGAAAAACAGATTTCTGAAATTTTATCTAAAATTTTGTTTGACTTTGGTCACACTATCCTTCAACCTTTTTTCTTCCAATCTTATATTGTTTAAGTGAAAAAAAAAATTGAGAAAAATTTGTTCCAAAATTAGTTTTCCGCAAATTGAGTATATGCTCGTATTGGCCTTACAAGTCACCCTTAATTTGTTAGCTAAATTGCTATGTTTTTGGCATGTAGGATGGAATAATCAACTACGAGGAGTTTGTGAACATGATGAGGAAAGGGATAACAGATGCTGATGAGAAACTAACCGATGTTACATTGCCTTTGGAAGCCTAATCGTTGATATCTCGTTCGACCCATTAAAACTTGAGCATCTCGTGATCTGCTGCTAATTGTGGATAATTCTGACGAGTTTAGGATTGATCTGTTTATAGATCCTAATGCAGCTCTCCACAAGGCGAAGGAAAACTGATTCACACTTGCATGCCCAAATGATAATGCATCGTGTTATACGCCTATATCTGTACATTTGAGTGAAAAATCGATGCTACTGAGAAGATAATGAAATAACACGGGCAAATGCTCTATTATCATTCTGGCTCATGCATTCTGTGTGAGGAATAGAACTAGTTCTCTGTAATATTCAAAAAAATCATACAATATACAGTTAGTGTAATATGTCTTAATAGTACAAACCAATTAAGCACTTTAGTTTTAAGACTCTAGCGACATGCATAAAGTAAAATTCTAGAAGTTGTGAAATTAGAGTTGCTTAAATTTCAAGAGTGCTTAAACCACAAAAAAGTAGGTGGTTATATTGGCGTTATGACCAAATGATGATTTTCAGCTGGGAATTCACGGTGTGAGGACTGGTTCTGTATGAAAATCATCAATCAAGGATTTCTATTTGTTAGTTGTCCAAGTGAAAGAATACTACTTTAATTTCTGGTGGGCTATTTGACCAAAATTTGAAGATATATCAATGGAACAACAGGAAATTATGAATTGACGGGGGTTGTTATATGAAAAGTCACATTAAATTATCAATTCTGCAGTGTTATCCCAATCTCTGGCTCTTTTCCTTAAAAAGCTAAGGAATTATGGAAAAAAATGTCTCCATATTACAAGGATAAATGTGCTAAAATTTAACCATTTACAGAACCAGCTATAGGTGAAGTTTCATATGCTCAACCATTTACCCTATTATAAATTAAGCAATCGGTTACTGCTTTAAGTATTCATGGTAAGCAATTGCTATTTCAAATTAAGAAACTAAGCCATTGCTTGCTATTAAAATAATAAAATCGCCTATTATATTTTACTTCAACAGTTACATGTAGACACAAACTAGTTGTGAACAAAGTGTTCCCTGGCAGCCATGCAAGAATTATCTGTCTAAATCAATCACAGTTGATTTTGAAAGCTAAACAAGCACAGGCTTTAACGGTTTCCCAAGGAAATACTGGGGAGCTCTAGGCACTAGCAAATGATCAGTAAAGCACAATTGGAGGAAGCATTAGGCATATGTAATGTGCAGAATCACCTGTTGTGGCAGATATCTAGGATTATTGGCATGAATACTCAGTTAATTTAAGTTGGTCCAATCCAACAACGGGTTTATACGTTAAGAGGCAATAAAAAAAAAATTGTGCCGACTTATATATTATTCATACAGGGACTAATTGGGAATCCCCAAGTATGTAGAGACACAAAACATCCAAACTGAAAATGAATAATCAGCCCACCCCAAGAAGGGAGCTCCCTCATTGTTACTCAAATTTGCACAAACCACACAATTTTGAACAAATCAGGAGATTAAACACCCATCAATTAATTAGCCCAGAAGATCCAGAATCTCATACTTCTGTGATGAAGTATTTCAACCCATTCAGCCAAACACACCACAACAGATCAACACCAGCAACAATAGAACATAGGATGAGGTGTTCCAAACCATTCAGCTGCTACAAGATCAAGAAGCTGTTAACGAAGTGATGTAACAAAGCATTCTTAAATAACTGATTCAAATACTACTTTATAATGTTCATCAGCATTCAGTAGAAGAGCAGATGAATGAAATGTGAAGTTCCCTTGTTTTCCATGTTTTCTTCCTTCAAACCCTTCTTAGTTGCCTTGCGATGGAATTTACAATGTGTACTCATCACAACTTCATGCCAAAAAAGGGGCTCAACACATAGTTAACACCATGCAATTGTTTCAAGCAATCTACTAGGCAATTTCTCCCCCTTTCCCCAACGCAAAAAATTTTCAGTCTACGCAAAATATCAGATGTCTGGTGTTTTAAGCGGTGGCCGAAGTTCAATCTTCCACCGAGTGATTGAGTGCCTGCTGTACTAAGCTCGCAGATTGTTATAGTGTTATCCTTTCGAAGGTCACTAATGCCAGCACTAAAGCATTAACTGATGTAAATGTTTTAGGTGTGGGAGGAGGAGAATTCTAAATCTCGACAGTGTAAAATCAGGCTTCTTGATAGAAACTCATCCATTAAGTTTTTCCATTGGAACTTTTGTAAAATCACCCCGCTGCAATCAAACTGTTAGATATCAACACCTAGAAACAAAAACAATTTGCCAAAGATATTTGATAAGTAACAATTTATTATGTGAGAGCAGAACAAAGGTTATTTATATCACCACAAAATAAAAAGTGAATTTGATATACCCATTTCTCATTTAAACAAATCTAGAATGACATTGATATACCCGTTTCACATTCAAGCAAGAGAGATGACAAATTCCCCATCCATATACAAGCTAATAAAATAACCTCAAGAGTCTTAGGCTAACATAGTTTCGGCTTTCTAAACCTTTGAAATAAAGTTAAGAAATTTCACATTAGTTGCATTGGGGAATTATAGTATTATCAACTAGGGAAAAATCTATAAACAAAATCACAAAAGAAGTCTGCGAAATAGGGAATTGATGGATAACATAACAAGTTAATCATATAAAATGTAACATAGTTTTACAATTTTCAAATTTCATTTGTAAATTATGTCAAATTTGCGGCAATTTATGAATAGTTTCCACCGCCTTGCCCTTTCTCAATCTCTTGCCTCTGCTTCTCAACTAGCTTATCGAGCGCCTCCTGAACGGCATCTCGCCCACCGATCAACAAACGGGTCACGACTTCTGGATCCTTCTCGAATCGTGCGTCTTCGAATTCTTTACGAGCGTTAGCCCTCAGAATATCTCGCCACAGAACGCCGCGCGAGTCAGGCCACATGAAGAAGCGGGTGGCCCGGAGAATGTCGCGGTATAGGCTCAGAGCCTCTCGGCGCGTGCTGGAAAGTCTCCTGCGATCTAAAAGGTCGCTTCCGCCGTCGTCGTCGGATTGTTTTCCTTTCTTCACCAAATGGCGGTCCAGGAGCTCCTCTATTATGTCTGGGCCGTCGTGTAACGCTCGCCGCCATCGCCAGCGAATTTCGATGGCTGGAGTTAATTTCGCAGAGAGGGTAAGAGCGACCGTTAGACATTTTTGCAGATTTGATGTCATATCCCAAATAAAAACTAGAAAGAGGGAGATGATGCAACACAAATTTTTATAGTACAGAGAAGGGAATAAAACGAATAAATCGTCGATGGACAATTGCAGACACGGTGGAAGCTTCGAGCTAGGGATTAACTGGACAAAATACCAATTGAGAAGACCATAGCTCACCGGCAAGAGAGCGGAGACCATAAAAACCGATCAAACGACAGAGAAAATGATCAGAGAGTGCGACGCTCTTTGGGTTCGTCAAAAAGCCGTCATTCAATTTAAAATGGCGTCGTTTAGTCTTTTCAATAAATTGTCAATATAAAGTCTACAAATTTATATATTCGTTAAATTTTAATGATTAATCGGTTTGGCATAAATAATTTGACCAAATTAGATCCAAATATCAACCAGCCAATCAACAGAATCGTAGCAATTGCTGGAGATTCGTATCGGTAATACTAAGCCCGGGACTATTTTTATCCAAGCATATAGATTTATAGACTATTTGTCCAAAAAAATTGTCTGATCTAAATCGACAAATTGACCAAAAAATACGTAATTAAAGATAGATTGATTAGGGAGGAAAATTATCTTGCCCACACAGGCATGGAAGCACGATCACATTAAGAGAAATATACAGTAGAGACAAATTGTCCGTGGTAGATTAAATATTTGACGCTCATAATTCACATTACCCACAACCTAAGGCACATCATGATGATAATTGCAACTGCTTTGCTTGCTTGCTTGCCCATAATCTTTAGAGGGGCAGCCAATAAACTATTGTGCTAATTTCTTAGAGAGTTAATGATTATCAAGGATGCCGTAATTTAGGGAAAAAGGCGGTTTTAGAGAAAAAAAAAAATTCATCTTCTTAGATAGAACTATTCAAAATCTAGCCATCATCCTAATTTAAACATAAATTTTAAAATTTAATCTCGTAGGTTTATATTCTCGTCATATTTTATTTTATTTTATGATAATATATATTTTACTTTTGTCTTGTTGTTTGCTTGCAGCAATTAGATGCCAAATGGTGAAATAAATATAAAGCATATGAGCATGCTAATATATCATATTGGAAGCGTGGAATCGTCTTCCTCGACTCCGTTGGAGAAAAAAAGGCTCTGTTGGAGGCTCTCGCCCTTTGCCTGATCTCATCTCATCTCCCGCCATTGCTTACCGCTCCTACTAGACCAGCGATTTATTGAACAAATTTCTCTAACCAAGCTATATGTCTCTAATCAAATCAAAGCGAAAGGTACCCTTATTTCTCCCTCCGCTCTTAGAGACCTCCCTTAAACCCTACTCTTTCTCCTCCTTTGCACTAGAGCTCCATGGTCACGAAGAAAACGACAACAACGAATCTTGCAGCGGCGGCGGAGGTAGCAGCGCCATTCTCTCTCCTCACGAAAACCAAATTTCTGATAAATTTCACTCTTTAATCAAGGACCACCACCGCAAAAACCCTAACACCAGTCCTAAACCCCCAAGCCCCAACTTCACCATCCCATCTCTTTCTCTTGACTTCTCTAAAGTCCGCACTACAATCGATTCTATCTCTCCGGCCGTCGTTCGCCGCGTGGTTGAAAAATGCGGCGGTGTCCGACATGGTATCCCTTTCCTTCAAGCCCTAGCTTTCTTCAATTGGGCTGTTCATCGCGACGGTTTTGTGCATTCCCCTGAAGTATATAACGAAATGATTGACCTTGTTGGGAAGGTGAGGCAATTTGATTTGGCGTGGCATTTGATCGATCTGATGAAATCACGAAAATTGGAGATTCCGGTCGATACCTTCACGATTTTGATTAGGCGGTATGTGAGGGCTGGGCTGGCCGCAGAGGCGGTCCATTCATTTAATAGGATGGAGGAATACAATTGCCAGCCTGATAAAATTGCCTTCTCAAATGTGATTAGCATTCTTTGCAAGAAGAGGAGGGCATTGGAAGCTCAATCTTTTTTTGATAGCTGGAAGGAAAGGTTTGAGCCCGACGTTGTTGTTTACACGAGCTTGGTTCATGGCTGGTGCAGGGCTGGTAATATTTCAGAGGCCGAGAGGGTTTTCCGGGACATGAAGATGGCTGGGATCGAACCAAATGTCTACACATACAGTATCGTGATTGACGCATTGTGTAGGTGTGGGCAAATTACCCGGGCCCATGATGTCTTCTCAGAAATGATCGATAGGGGATGTCAACCAAATTCGATTACTTACAATAATTTGATGAGGATTCATGTTAAGGGTGGAAGGACTGAGAAAGTCTTGCAAGTTTACAATCAGATGACAAGGCTTGGATGCCTCGGTGATACAATAACATATAATTTCTTAATTGAAGCTCATTGTAGAGATGGGAATAGGGATGAAGCCATGAAGGTGTTAAATCAAATGGCTAAGAAGGGGTGTTCTACAAATCCACAGAGTTTCAATCCAATATTTACTCTCATTT
Organism: Nepenthes alata; assembly: GCA_028571085.2. NCBI lineage: Eukaryota > Viridiplantae > Streptophyta > Magnoliopsida > Caryophyllales > Nepenthaceae > Nepenthes > Nepenthes alata. The sequence continues at coordinate 5,830 of JAOVVI020003535.1, read as the reverse complement.
CAAAGTCTAAGGATGTAAACTCTGCTCACCGATTATTTGCCAAGATGAAAGAGTTGAAGTGTATGCCAAACACTGTGACATTCAATATATTGATGAAGATGTTTGCCGTTTCAAAGTCCATTGATATGGTTCTAAAGCTTAAGAAGGAAATGGATGACAATGAGATCGAGCCAAATGTGAATACTTACAGGACACTGATTTCCGTGTTCTGTGGAATGGGGCATTGGAACAATGCTTACAAGTTTTTCAGGGAGATGACTGAGGAGAAGTGCCTAAAACCGACTCTGCCGGTCTACGAAATGGTTCTGCAGCAGTTGAGAAAGGCCGGCCAGCTAAAGAAGCACGAGGAGTTGGTGGAAAAAATGGTGGATAGAGGATTTGTTACGCGTCCCCTGTAGAGACAATGTGCCTTTTAATTTAACATCCGCAGGGCGGATTTGCTGATTGCTCCTTAACAGGTATTGTGTACTGAACTAGATGTTTTAATAGTTCCGCTCTGAAATTGTTCAAAACCTTTGCCCACCATTTTCTTGTGAAATTAGATCTTATAATGCTGCTTTTTTGCTCAATGATGTTGGATTAATAATGCTTGTTTGTCCACAATGTGCAGATTTTTGGTATTCCCATGTCATGTCAGCTAAAAATCTTGATTGATTTTGTGTGGCTGAACTTTTTGATGTTGTTTAGTTCTTCTAGGAAGGCCCCTAATTGAACTGCGAAGCTGCTTCGGTTCTCTAAGATGTGGATACCCACCCTGAAGAAATTTACCAGTAACAATGTATCTGAATATTTTTATATACCTGGGTTTTAAACACTTGTACACATATATTCAAAATGTGTGTTGTTTTTCTATAAGAAGGGCTCTCCAAGTAAATTATATATTCAGGAAGTTATTCTAAATTTAGCCTTTAATTATATTGAACGATTCATAGGCCTTTGCTGCTTGAAAATATTAAGTTACGAATAATTACTATTATGTATATTTTTTTATATGTTGCTCGAGCTATTTGGTATTTTAGAAATTTTATATTTTTTTTTACAAAAACCGTTAGCTGATTTAATTTCAAAAGGTTGACATATACTGTTAAAATGTTCTCTAAAATGGTGGCCATAATTAGAAATAATAGTAGTGACCTTTGAGATAGGTTATGATTATAATATTTTAAAATCACTGTCATTATATATATATAGTATAGTCAATATGAAAATATTAGAACAATTTTCTTAAAAAATGTAGCTATTAAATCAACTATTTTTAAAAAAAACTATTCTTGCTTACTGAAATTAAATAAAAAAAAATTTCATCATAATTAATAATTAAGTATTAAATAATAATAATAATATATAAATTATAAAAATAAAAATATAATTTAGAATAAACTTTCAATCATATTGTTTAGAATTAATATAATTAATATTATATTAATCATATTAATATAATTAATAGTAATAAAAATATAATTAACTTTCAATCATTTCTCCATATAGTTTAGAATTAACATTTTTTCATCAATATCTAATTTTAAGCAAGAACTCAATGGGATTGCATACATTTATATTATGCACTTTTAATATACATACATGATTTCTTCTTCGATGGTAGTACTCCTTAATTTTTAAAAAATTGGTCTTATGAAAATTTTATTTTTTGAGAAATGTACAATATTAATGGCTTCCATATAAATTATTTTTACTAAGTAAAAATATTGTCTTATCTATTTCTTGTAATTATTTTTAACTACACCATTTTATTGTAGAGTTTTAGTTATCCTGTAATCATGAAATATTACATTATTAGTTCAAAAATTTTAAAAGCTATGATTTTTAAATTTACCACTATGATCACTTTCAAAAATTTCAAAATTTTAATCATATTACTACTTCTTTCATTTTGAATTCCTTAACAAAATATGACAAAAAAATAATATCTAAAAGTCAAGGTATCCTTTGTAATTGGCCTTTAAGCGCTTTTTCTAAAAGCTTTTTCAAAGACCCTTTTTTTTTTCATTTTTAAATTTTAATAAAGGATACTTTAATATATAACGTTCGAATCTGTTACATTTAAAATAAATAATACCTTTGTTATTGCTTACATCATTTTTAAAATTATTTTTTATATTTAAAAATTTTTAATTACCAAGACCAAATCATCATCACTTGGCCACTAAAAACGAGTTATTATTTCGAAAATGAATTAATGCAATTTCATACAAAATAATCCATAATCATACGCAAAAATATAATATTTAATCTCTTTAACTTGATTAACACTATAAAAGTTTTTGATTAGCACTATAAAGTTTCATTTTAATTTCATTCCATTGGTTCATGAAATTCATTATTAAAAGTGGAGTTTTCACTGTTGGTTTAATACACCTTATTTTTCAAGTAAAAAATAAAACTGCAGATTATAAATATACTCTTATTCTAACTTTTTAGTATGTATAGTGGTCTAGTTGAAAGCCACGTTTACAATCAACAATTTAATTTAATAAACTCAATAAAAAAAAAAGTAAACCAAAATATGAAATAAAATAATCTTAATTAGCCTTTTAAGTTATTGAACTTTTTATCTAAGAGCCAGGTTCGATGCCAATCATTGACCCATCATCAAGCAAGAAGGGTAGTTTATTATAAATTTTTAAATAAATTTGATTGATTTACGTATTAATATAATTTATCTTTCTTAACTAGTAGCCTATTGATTAATATATCTTCCTTGATATATCTTTATTAAATATATTAGGTTTGCACCTGTTTTATTTTATGAGTGTCATTCCATCTAAATTACTTTAATTATTTTAATATTTATAAAAATATTTATTAATATTACTGATAGGTATACTAAAAATGGGCTAGTCCATAGTCAACGAAAGTCCAAGAAGGACGGTCAACACTTTAACGGCTCAGTTGGAGAACAGGCCCAAGAGTTGGGAAGCCCAGGACGGTCAAAGCTGGCGTTGACCGTTCGGGTGGCCAACGCACGTAGATGGTCAACTCAAACATTGACCGTCCACACACTGTAGCTTTTGGGCCTAACAGTGGTTCTCCTTACAGTTATGGATCTAGCCCACTTGAGTCCATGATCTATCAGGCGACCAGCAACAGCTCTCTAGGCATCTTCCACGATCTCAGTTGGCACCCAAAATGGACATTGATAAAATTGGCGCCCTCTACGTAAGGAAGACGCCAGATTTTTTCAATATCCTACCAACTGGGAATTTCAACGGTAAGGTACACCAAAGGAAGGTAAGCAGTTGGGAAAGCTGTTGGTCGCCTCAAAAGGAAACTGTCTCGCTCAGCTTGACAACTGGTATATGCTCCGAAAGGCAAGCCAACCATGAATCACCGAGGAAATCACTCCTTTCAAAGAAGGAAGATCGCCCCCTCAACCATAAATAAGCTCTTGAATTATCATGCAAGGCACCCTTTCAGTTACACTTTCAGATACGCTTTCAGCTACGCTTTCAGATACGCTTTCTGTTACGCAAACACAGGCCAAACTCTGAGGGACACAAAACTCGAACACTCACGAAAGAGACGGTCTTCTGCTCTCTGTCAAAATACACAGAAAAATCTAAGACAAATAACGCGTTACTGACAGCCGTTCACTGCCTCCCAACCCTCAAGATTCAAGACGACGGCTTTTGGCCTCTCTTACATCTGGAGATCTGTTCACTATTGTCTTTCTCTCTTTTCTCTTAGTTTTCAATTTTTGTTACCTTCTAATCATCGAAGGTTGTTTACTAACTTGAGCGTTGGAGTATTTTCGGTGGGATAACTTTTCGCCGACACGCTGACCTCCTGTGCTTTTTAGTGGTATGCAGGATCCGCACTTAGGGAACGAAACCGGTTCAACCCATCCAGACGAATCCGAATCAGTTTGAAGTTCAAATCTAGGTACGCTTCATTGGCGCAGTCTATGGGAAACGCTTACAAAAGCCAATCACAAGTCTCCACAGCGCTCTCTTTCACCTTCTAACTCTATAATGGTAAACACGATAGCCCAAGCTAGCGATCCCGCTAGAGATGCTACCAACCCCGATCAGGACCATGCTGCTGGTGCCACGGTCAACGGGATTACGGGCGAAGTCCCATCACCATATTTTCAACAACTAATGGAGCAGATGTAGACCAACACGCGTCTACTCCAGATACTTTACTCTCAGAATGAGCAAAGGGTACAGGCGGCTCCTCTGGCAGCCGTCCCTGCACTGGCTACCAAAAGGGGTGGCAAAAAAAAAAAGAAGCTGGCCAAAAGGCCCGAGAGAACTCAAAACAATATGGTTCCAGCGTCCTCCCGTGTTTCTAGCCAAAATAGGCCTGAAGAACGCTCCGGGAGCACGTCTCCGTAAGGAAGTTCAGAGAGAAGAAATCCCCGATACTGTCGAGCGGAAGACAATAACGCAGTCTAGGAGTGAGCCTCCAGGACTGCCAGATCTGCTGGAGGTAGCAGCCAGCCAGCTGTTGGACCCTTCGGAGAGAAGACGGAGTTAAGAGCTTACCTCAACTATAAGAGATCAGCAAATGCTACTCGTGCAGATCCGCGAGTTGATAAAATCTGGAACCGTGTGCTCCAAGACGAGGAGCACGCCATCGATTTGGATCGATCTCCTTTCACAGCAGAGATCCTGAGCCGCACACTCCCCACGAAGTTCAAGATGCCATCCATTGACTCATACGATGGGAGCAGTGATCCGGTTGACTACCTGGATCACTTCTGCACCCATCTGAGTCTACAAGGGCTGGAGGACTTAGCGATGTGCCACTGTTTCCCACTCACCCTGAAGAGAGATGCCCGTATCTGGTTCCATCACCTCCCTTCAGGCACTGTCAGCAGTTTCTGTGACCTCATAGATCTCTTCCTGGCTCAGTATGCATCGAGCCGATGGGAAGAGAAGCAGCCGTGCCATCTCTCCCACATCAAGTAAAAATCGGGAGAGAATGCACGGCGATTCCTGGACCGTTTTGTGGGAGAGGCCAGACGGATTCCCAGGATCACGGAAGAGATGAAGCTGGGCAGCTTCATCTCCGCACTGATATACGGGGACTTCTTTAAGCATCTGGTCCACAAGAATCCCCAAACATTTTGGGAGGTGGAGTCCATCACACGGGCTTACGCTGCGGATGAAGAGGTCAACAAGATAAAATGCCCCGAGCGGGGATATCAGCCTCGATCCTTCCCTATAGAAGAAAAAGAAAATACGGCGGCAGTGACCACTCCCGTCGGAAGCAGTACAAGTTTGGGCCATCAGAGCTCAGGGACTACGCGTCCACTGGCTTCACACCTCTGACGGACACCCATTCCAACGTCCTCATGTAGATACGTGGGAAAAAGTTCTTGAAGTGGCCAAAACTATTGAAAAATGACTCTGGAAACCAGTCGAAGTACTGCGACTTTCACCGCTCTGCTGGGCATCCGACGGAGGACTGTAAGACTCTGCAGAGGGAGATCGAGGAGCTGGTTCGGAGAGGGCACCTCAGTAAGTACGTCAGGAGCTTTGGAGCTGTTGACAGAGAGGGGCAAGAGCAAACTCCTTCCGAAAATCGGGTTCCAGCAGGGGTGGTCAGCATGGTCGCCACCCGACCTGCTAATAACCCATATGGCAGCGAGGAGCAGTAAACTGGGAGGAAGAAACAGCGCACGATGGATAACACCATTAGCTTTAGTGATGATGACTTAGCTCATGTAGCGTCCCCCCATACTGATCCTCTCGTTGTATCCACGCTCATTTTGGACGGTAGTGTAGACTACCAACTGAAGCAAGTGTTTATTTATTATGACAGTTCTATGGATTTGCTTTACTTGGATGCGTTCTTCAAACTGGGC
>JAOVVI020003534.1:0-18945 GCA_028571085.2 Nepenthes alata | reverse complement strand
TATTATAAAACTTATCCATAAGTAGTTGATGGATACTGATACCCATCATAAGCAGTTGCGGGTACTGATACCCATCATTAACATATATACAAAAATATATAAAAAATATGTAAAAATGATAACATACATGTGCATTGAAATAAGAGTTGGAAGTAATATCAGATTTACCAATCTAATAAATAGTATTAAGTATACTTACTTTTAATATTAAATTTACCAAAAATGAAACAAAGTAACTGCAAACTTCTTTTTCTTCTCATTCTTTCTTTTTCTTTCTCTTTTTTTCATCTCTTCCTCTCTCTTTTATCCCATTTATTCTTTCTTTTTCTTTCTCTTTTTTTCATCTCTTCCTCTCTCTTTTATCCCATTTTTTGACAAAAATCAAACGAATAGAGCCTTTCATAACCAAATAAGTGAACGAGCTATTACATCCATGTCTCAACTCCCATAATTATCCCAAAACATGCAATTAAATATATTCAAGCTTTAATCTTAACCCATAAATGAATGCTTAATCAATTGAGTTAAACTCAATCCAAAGATTAGGATGCGACCTTGTAAAAAATATTATAAAATAATTTCATAAAATATAAATATTAAAACACAGCATCCAAAATCATATCTAAAAGTAGTTCCAATAACTCGTCTCTTGATTAAGTCAACCTATAAATAAGAAAGAATATCTCAAACGCAAAATCATAGTAGCCAATAATATATCCAACATCGTACAGAATTTTAGTAATTCTCAACGAATAATCATAATATAGAAAGTTAAAAAAAAAAAAGAATTAACAACTCTTAATAAAAAAATTAAAATTTAAGTAAAACATCATAATAACTGTTTTTTTAAAAATGCCTTTGCAAAGCTCAAAATTTCTACAAATGCGTACAAGCCTACTAATTTGAAACATTAACAAAGCTGTGATAAAATTGAGTTTAATATCGAATAAAATATATATAATTTTAAATATGTGGATATAACAAGTAAACATACAATGGACAATATATATGATCAAAAATCAAATACCAATAATATAAAAAATTTTATAAAACATGTGAAAATAGTAGACAAATATATGAACATATAATATATCAAAGTCATGCAAATGTATAAAATTGTACGACATGCAAAAAATCTTTGAAACTTGTAAGGGCATAAAATATATAAAAATCTTTTAAATATATAAGAACCAATGATTAATAATAACCTCACTAATAAGAATTGAATAATAAAATTTATGCTCTGATTATTTTTATATAATTAAAGGTTATAAGTTATTATTCACAATTTGTGGATAGATATGCTATATAATATTCTCTATAGTAAGATTCAAATGTTATTTTTTTTTTCTCATGAATGGTAGATTCACTTTTTGATTTATAAATAATATTTTAAGATTGTCACATCCTAGACCCTAGAAATCCTAAAGTATACTTTATTTGACAACTCAAAATTTAAACTAAATCAAATTGTAGATAAAGATCCAATAATCAATTCTCTAGTCAACTAACTTAAATAATAATCGGGATGTGGACCTACATCGAATATCGTTACACGACCCATAAAGGATATCATGATTAATTAGATGATCCGAAAGTCATTTTCAAAAGTGATTCAAAGCACAATATCTGTTTGACTTAATCGAATTAGTAAGGCAAAATATATTAAATTATAAATGTCAATTAAAATGCACTGATTCAACTTAAATATCATTGACATCATTGGCCAGTGGCTATACATAATAATAATCAAAAATCTAATATCAAAAGTTATAAATCTGAAAAATTACCATTATATTTCAATCACTTGAACATCCTAAAACACTTAAATTGAAAAACATAAATTGAAATAAAAATCTAAGAATTATTCATTAATTCAATCAAGTGAATAGTTAAGGGTTTAAATTTATCATGAACTTTTACATTTCTATCGATAGCTAATAGAAAAGATAGAAAACATTTTTAGATGTTCTGGGTTTTAAGATAATATACAATTAGTCAAGGGAGTAGATACAATAAAAAAAGGAATGATTTTTTAAGGAAGAAAATTAAGGAAAACGGGATTCAAGGAGCAAAATTAGTTATATTGAAATATGTTTTTACTTTTTTGTTTTATACTCTTTTCTGTTTAAGAAAAGCTTCAAAAAAAATTAATTGTAAATGAGAGAGTCAACTATAGAGAAAAATAAACACGAATTTAAATATCTAAAAAAGTCTCTTCATAGTCCCAAATTCACCTATCAGTAAATTTGAAATAATTATAAGAATGAGTTTAATGTTTAATAAAATATATATAATTTTTATATGTGAATATATATCAAACAGACTTGCTAAAAATAATACTATGATCAAAACTTGAATACTGATATTATCAAAATTTTGATAGAACATGTGAAAGCCATATACTAATAATCGAACATATACAAAAATCATAAAAAACAAAGTCATGCTAAAAATTGTATAATATATATGTAAATATGATGAATGAACTTACCAAAAAAAATATAACGTATGAAAAAATAATTTAATATATATTATCACGTCTTGAAATTTAGTAGGTCTAATTAAATATTATGCATAAAACTAAAAATTTTAAAAATTTGGGTATGATCGAATCCTAAAAATAGGACCTGACAAAATCAAACCCTCATAGGACCTCATCGGATAACTATCCAAATAATATAAATATGACCTATTCTAAAATATGGTAAAGAAAATATCCTAATATGACAACAACTTATCTATATATAACCAAATCCTATATATATATATTATACAATTTAAAGGCCCACTCTCGGTTTATTTTTCATTATCCCAAAAAAAATAAAACATATAATTGACTCAGTCAAAATAATAAAGATATACAACTAATACAATCTGAGTCGTAACAAATGCCTAACTTACTGGATCATGTGACGCCACGTCAGATCTCGTTCAACTTCTACAAAACATCCCAAACCTTTATCAATCTGAATAAAATGAAAATATAAGACAGAGGCTCAATAAGTATCATTATAAATATGTACAAAATAACATATGTAAATAAGAGGGAGAAATCATAAACGAATATCAAGACAAATAACAGATATAAATCACAATTCGTTGATATCAGAAGCTAAATCATTAGCACACTCAAAGCAAAATCTCTTCGTCTCATCCAACTGTTACAAACGCATAACAAATCATGCTCTGATATCTTGGCACATAATCAAAGGCCACGACATATTCACGCAAATAGAACTTATGGCATACCCACATAAATAGAAGCCAACGGCAAACAAAATCCAAATCTGTATGTCATAAAAGCTATGTTTTAGGTCAGTAGACCTAGATCATTTCATATCATTAGTTTTATTAGTCCGACTACATTTTAGGCCTATAATTTTTGACCATTTTATGTTATTAACTATCTGTCTGACTATATTTTAGATTTACAACTCTAGACCATCTCATGTCATTGGCTATCAACCCGACTATATTTTAGACCTACAACTCTCGACCATCTCATGTAATTTGCTATCAACTCGACTACATTTTAAGCCTATAATTTTTGACTATCTCATATCATTGGCTATCAACCTGACTACATTTTAAGCCTGCAGTTCTCCACTATCTCTTATCATTTCCTATCAACCCGACTATATTTTAAATTTACAACTCTTGATTATCTCATATAATTAACTATTAACCCGACTACATTTTAAGCCTGCAACTCTTAACCATCCTATTTGTAATATCGACTATATTTTAGGTTTACAACTCTCGACCATCATATATCGACCCACTAGGGCCTCGAACTCCCCTATTCCCACACATATCGACCCATTAGGGTCTCAAACCACAGTAGTCTCACATATACACTGACCCATCGAATTTCAGATCCCACCCATTTTTTACATAAACATACTGATATAAAATATACATGTAAAATATATCAAATACTGAAATGAACCAAAAATAAGGTGATACAATATTTATCTCGATTTAATACCAAGCAGATTTGACAAAATAATCATCAAAAGTACCCAAACAGCACATTTTGTCTCTCCTCTACACATGTGCCCTTCCTCTCTCTTTCTTCTTCCACGGTGCGCGCCTTTCTCCTCCTCTATCGTACACGCCCTTCACCCAATGGCGACATGACCCGACACGATAGCACCGGTCACGACAGCAGTAGCTTTGAAGCAGTTTCGGTAGCAGCTGACAGTGGTGTCTCTGATAACAGTGGTGGACCAATAATACATGCAAGCACCGCCTTCGCCTTCACCCATGCCTCCCTTTTCTTCTCCTTCTCATTCTCTTCTTCTCCTCCTTCCATAAACCAGAGCCAAAGCCCTATCTTTTGGCGCCATTACACCTCAACCAAATCCAGTCGATTTTCCTCAAAATCGGCACATGCAAACAACGAATTGAAATTATTAAAGGAAAAAAAATTTACTTTCCTCAATTTTTTATTTCTCATCCCGTGATGGCGATGATTGCTCTGTTCGGCCCGTGTGTTCTCCTCCTCCCTTCAAACAACAGCATCTCTTAAATAATGGCAAGCGACGCCAGCATCTCTTGCCGCTATACTTTCACGCCGCCTTCCTCCTCCACCGGCGATCGGCTGCTACGCTTCCCTTTATCTCTTCTCCTACCTTCTCTTTCTTCTTTTCCTTTCTCTTTTCTTTCTTTTGTTTTTTCATTTCTGCCACACCGGCCTTCTCCCCATTTTAATATATTATTATTATTATTTTAATTTTTTTTTCTTTTCCTTTACTCTTCCTTTTATAATCCAATCGGTACTCGAGTGTCAATATTAGTGTGCCTCAGGTATTAACAAAACTAATCATAAAATCTTCTAAAACTTTATAATATATATATATATATAACTTTCATTATATTTGATGGGTATATCGAAAATGGGCTGACCCAAAGTCAACATAGGCTCAAAACGGATGGTCAACTCATGAACGGTCCAACTTGAGACGCAAGCCCAAATCTTGAAAGGCCCAAGACGATCAATACTAACGTTGACCGTTCAGACATCAGCAGATGGCCTACTTGTGTGTAGACAGTCAACTCAAGTGTTGACCGAACGTACTGTAGCAGTTGGCCCAACAAGAGCTTTTTTACAGTTACGAACCTGGCCCATTTAAACCCGCGATCCATCAGACGGCTAGTAAGAGCCTTCCTAGCATCTTCCAAAATTCCAACCGGCTCCCAATATGGGCATTGACAAAATTAACGCCTTTTCTATAAGGAAGGCGCCAGAATTTTTCAATTCTCTGCCAACTGGAGTTCTCTAGCGGTAACACTCACAGAAGAAAGGTGATCGGTTTAAAAAGTCGCTGACCGCCGTAGAAGAAAGCTATCTTGGTTCGTTTGGCAACTGGTATAAGCTATGAAAGGCAGGCCAACCAATGGTAAGGCAGGTGATCACGCCTTCCAAAGAGGGGGGATCACCCTGCCCACTTTAAGTAAACCTTAGAATTCTGATTCTGGGGATCAATCTTTGCTTACAGCTTCTTGTTAACACTTTCAGAGAAAAAGACTTTTTTACTTACACACGAGTGGCTCTCACAGGCAAATTTTTGGCATACAGAGACGATTACTCACGTACCCAAGCTCTTACTTTATGATAGTAAGAGTTCTGATATCCACGAACGCTCACAGAGTACTGGACGGTGGTCATAATCTCTTCAACTCTTACGGGCGTTCATCTTCTAAACCTCACCAGAGATCTCCAGCTTCCTGGATATCTAATCGACTTCTCGAGTGCCATTTTCAGAGGCTTCTACGCTTTTAGAATATCGTTTTCTGACGCTCTCTGTGAGTAATAATCGATCGCTCATGTCCTCGACAAGCCAGCACTCCCAATCATCTTACTTTCTCTCGTTTTTTAGCAGTTACAGTCATTATCTTTAGAAGCTTTACTGACTCGAGCGTCGGAGTATTTTTGGTGGGATAACTTTTCACTGACACGCTGACTTCTTGTTCACTTTAGTGGTGTGCAGGATTCGCACTCAGTGAACGGAGCCGGTTCAACCATCCAGACGAATCTGAATCTGTTCAAAATCGGATCTAGGTATGCATCAATATTCAAATTACTCAAAATAATAATTTTTATTCAAAATAAATCAAATAGAGATTTAGGATATTACATAGATGAAGGCAATGATTGGTAATAATCTCAAAATAAATAATAAATATTAAAATTTAAGTGATAATTATTTACATATAATTAGAGGTCATATGTTACTATTTACCATCTATGTATTGGCTGGTTATATATTATTATCTATAATTGGGGTCAAATATTATTTTTTTTAACTCATAGATGTTAGATTTAACTTTTAATTTATTAATAATATGGTTAAACTTGTTTAGATATATTCAATTAATTATCTATAATAGTCATTATTTAGCCAAAATGAAAACTTTATACAAAATGAAAATATACTCATTTTTTTTGTTTGAGAAATTGATTTCTTTTATTGAAGTGAAAATTGAGTTTTCATCTCTTTTCTTGTAGATAGATGACAAACAGAAATAATAGTATAATAATTATTGATATGCACAAACTTAAGAATGAAAAATAGTAACATGCAAAATTATTTATACTATCTTTTTAGGAATTTAACATAATTCATAAAATTTTATTAATTTCTTGTAATCGAAAATATGTAGGTACAAATACATAAAAATTATTGAAATGTAGTTGTGCAAGTGTAAAATTTAACATGTAAGAATATTGATGCAAAAAATTTGGTATATAAATATGATTTCATGAATTTAATACATAAAGTTTGTAAAATTTTATGAAATAAAAATAAATATATATTCATGCAAATTATAATGAATTTAAGTAAGAAAATGTTACATGTATGAGTATTGAACAAAAAGTGCTCAAAATTTTAAAAAAAAAATAAAAAATAAAAAAATAATTTAAATATCTTTATCTTAACTTTAATTTACCAAAACATTGCTTAATTTCTCATCAAATCCATATCTTTCTTCTCTCTCTTTCTTTTCTTTTTTTTCCTCTTCTCTTTCTTTATCTTTTCTTAAATCTCAGCTGAAACTAAAAAAGGTTAAGAAATCTATTTATAAAAAGTAGGCATATGAGTGCCACTCATATGCAAATTTGGCAAAAAGTTAAATTTCATACTGTACACAAGCATTTCTCGAGTATCGATCAGGTGCCAGTATTCTATCCTCAATACATACGAGCACCACTTAAGAGCACCTCAGGTGCAATTATTTTATCCAGATCATACTCATGCATAAATCAACTACATGTTAGGCATTACTTGGCCTAACTTACTTTGGTTCAATATTTACTTTTTAATCCAAAACTTCAATTCATATAAAAGATTCATCAATTAATTAAATTAAATATTATTAAAATAACCTTTTAGGATTTGATGGGTATACCAAAGATGGGCTGGCGTAAAAGATCAACGGAAGCCCAAGAAATTCGGTCAACACTTTGACGGCCCAGTTAGAGGACGGGCCCAGAAACTGAAAGGCCCAGGACGGTCAACGTTGGCGTTGACCGACCGGGTGGCCAACTTGCTCGTAGACGGTCAACTCAACGTTGACCGTCCGCTCACAACATGTTGGGCCCTTAGAGGCTTTTCTACAGCGATGGGCCTATTCCATCTTAGCCCAGGGCCTATCAGATGACTAACGGCCACTCTCCCTTTGTTCTCCACGAAGACGACCAACACACAGACGGTTAACTCAAACATTTACCGTCCGCACTCTACCCACTGGGCCCATAGAAGCCTTTCTACAGTAACGGGCCTGATCCGTTTGGGCCCACGACTCACCAGACGGCCAACCACAGCTTTCCAAGCATCCTCCACGATCCCAGTTGACACCAAAAAAGGCATTGGCAAGATTGGCGCCCTTCACATAAGGAAGGCGCCAAATTTTTCCGATTCCTTACCAACTGGGGCACTCCAACGGTAACATGCACAGAAGGAAAGCGTCCGGTTTGGAAAGCTGTTGACCGCCTCAAAATGAAACTATCTTGCATGGTTTGGCAACTAACGCCTGCTCCCAAAGGCAAGGGGGCTGTCGAATCACTGGGGAGATCGCTCCTTCCAAAGAAGGAGGATCACCTCCTCCACCATAAAACAAACCCTAGGATCATCATCCAGGGTATGCTCTCTTTTACGCATTCAACCGAAACTGTGAAAAAGACAAGTTCTGAGAAAACGGGCTCTCTTTGCAACCAAACTCTTAGAACTGCAAACCGAAACACAGGCAACCTCCAAGGCAACAAACGAGCCCTAACGGCCGTTTACTGCCTTCCCACCTTCCAGATCCAAGAAAGGCCTTACGTCTCTTTTATATCTGGAAAAACGCACTCTTTCTCGCTCCCTCTTTACTCTCAAGCTTTTTAGTTTTTTTCTCAAAAAGACTGTTTGATTGATTTGAGCATCGGAGTGTTTTTGGTGGGATTACACCCCTAAACACGCTGAACTCCTGTTCTGCTTAGTGGTGTGCAATGTTCAACTCAGAAAATGGAGCTAGAACCGTAATAAAAGGATCTTTCGAATCTGTTTAAAGTTTGGATCCAGAGACGCATCAATTTTTATAAAATTAATAAATTATTATATCGTTGAGGTTATTGGCCGACGAGAAACTCACGTTATTAGTGGACTGGATTGTTGACGCCCGTTGCCGGAGCTGACGGTGCACGCGACACTCTCAAGGCTCAACGCCGCTACACTGCCCCTCTCTCTCTCTCTCTCTCATGCGCTTCATTTCCTGGAAAATTTGATTTTAGATTCTCTCGCAGCTTCTCAAATTTCAGAGATGGAGAACGCGGAAACCGCCATGAGAGATCCAGTTTATCTCCACACAAGAAGAGAGCCATTCGACTACGGGCTTCTCCCAATACCTAAACTCATCTTCTCCGATGGCGCCACAACCCTAGGATCCCTCAAAGACAAGCTTATCCAACGGTCCAGTTCCTTCCTCCGGGTCGACTCGGCTACCATTTCTGAAACCCTCCAGATCTCCCTCGACGACGCCAGGCGCGTTCTCGACACGCTCGCTGCTGTCCTCCACTCAGATTCTGACCCGCTCGTCTCCGCCAAGCCTGATGAGATTGATGACGTCGGCGTCAATGTCTTTGATTTGATATTGTTTCTTTATATTCAGTCGTATAAGAGGTTGCTTCCCAGGACGCATAAGGATTCGGCTTCTGTTGCTGATGTTTGGCCTTCAACTTCGGCATTCGATGGGTACTTGTCGGCACTGTCTCCATTGCAGGTTGTTAATTTGGGTTTTCTAATTTGTTTTTTCGTTCAAACTTCAAAGAGGAAATTGCATTCGTTGTGTATTTGGTTTTTTTGTTTTCTCCTGTTGCTTCTCTGAATTCTAAATCGGTGCGATCTTATTGGTGGAATTTGGGTCAATTCTTTTTTTCTCTTTTGTCTTAATCATTGGATAGAACTTGACATATGTTACTGCGTTATGGAATGTTATATGTAGGATATACGCAGTCTTGCCCATATAATGGTGGGAGACCGCATTATTTTAAATAAGTGACCTCTAGGTCTGGTACAAACTACTGCTATGCCAATTGCTTACGCTGAGAAGGAACGATCATTAGTTAGCATAAACAGTAAAGAAACAGTAGAATTTACGCATTTCACTCTGTGATAATGTTGAACAACTGTGGCCGGTATTCTCATACCTTTAAGCATCCAGTTGGCAATGAGCATCCAGTACGCTCTTCTTAATGAAAGCGTAGCTTAGTTGAGATGTCGAATAGAAAAAAATGTGGACTTACACAACTAAGTTGAGTTGATTTGGTTGAGTTAAAGCCCTGAAAGGACTTGCATCTAGGTGATGGCACTGTCTCAATGGAACAGTGAAGGATGATTTAGAATATAAGATTCCTATGTTGTTTCATATGATAGGTTGATGTCCTGCAAAATTTATGTATTATATTTCAAAGCAACTATCAAGCAGTCTGGTGTGGTTGGTTCGCTCACCCATGTTGACCGTTTTTATGCTGCCCTGATATGAAATTCTAGCTGTATAGTTGGTACAAGCTTTGAGCTTTATTTCATGCAAATCAGGATAAACAACAGCAAAGTTCATTCTGATATCTGAGATGGTTTGCATCACGGCCAATGTGAGTGCCTTAAGTGATCCTTGTGACGTAATAACAATGGGTAGCTTATAGATTTTGACAACGATTTTAAGGGTGTTGGGTAATTGGACAGCTGAAATGAGTTCGTTGCAAAATTCTTAATTATACAGTTCAGGTGTAAGGAAGTGTGAGGATAAGATAGAGGAAACATTTCATATTTTCCCGTGTTTTTATCATTTCCCCCCCTTTCTTCCTTCTTTTTGGCCTCCCAGGTGGTGTTCGGAGCTTGTCTTGAAACAGCCATATGTTTATATAGGATAGAAGATATAATTCTCAAGCAGGTTTAGTCATCCACTATGGTTAAATGTTATGTACTGGCTTATGATTGTCTCCGCTTAATTTATTTTGCATATGACATATACTGTTTCTACCTCATAATTAATTTGTTTTATTCATACTTACACTCTAGAGTTTTGTTATGTTTGTGGTTGATAAATGTATGCAGTCAGTGCATGGGCTGCATTGTCCTCTAGTACGTGAAGGATTGATCATCTCCTTGAGTCTTATGGTATCACTTTCACTTTTCTGCTTCGGGAGGGGGGAAGGAGAAAGTAAATTTAACAGGTTATTGGGCCTGGATATAATTGCTTTGAGCAAATAAGCAGCATTCTCCAAACGTATGAGTTCCAATAAATGGCTTCAATGTGGTCATACTGTGTGGATAGGCATAGACTTCAACTTGGCTAGTTTAGGTAGAAATCAGCATTCATACTGTTGCTTTCTATCAAGGTGTGTCATAGCCTTGAACTATAACAATCAATGTGACAAGTTTGGCTCCATCATGTTTGTAAATTATGACATACAGTAACTGTAGCAATTTCCTGATTGTCTGCTATTTGTTGCGTCGGTAAATAAGCCAGCAATAAGATTTCTCTTTTATTGCAGCTTGTGCGCAGCAACAGCCGCAAATTTATGCCATCACAAGCTGATGAAGAGGCCCATCAGTTATCCTACTTACAGAAGCATCTGGCTAATATTCTCTCTCTTTTAGCAGAGCCAGTGGAAGGGAAAGGCGATGAATCACTGGTTTGTGACAATTATTACTGATATGTACTGGTTGAGTTTTAAAGTTTTTTATTACAGGGAGTGCGAACTTATTTTAGTGTATAGAAGATGCAAGTGGTTGCATTTTGGTCTTGGTGCGACTTTTTTTAATGCCATATACATTTAGTGAATCAGCTCAGCTTTAATTGCCTATGTAATGCTCTACGGAATTCTTCTCAGGCCTACTAACAAGTGGATTTTCTATTGATAATGGTTTTATAGCACAAACTGTATGTTCTGTGGAATAATTTTGCACTCCGTGGTCTTAGTTGGTTGAAGATATATGCAACAAGTTTAACTCTATATTCCATAGACCAAAAATATATTTTCGAGTTGAACATGAAATATAAAATCCTATACATTTTGTTGGTTTCATTTTCAATGATGGATGGATCCTTCACATTACTGAAATGTTAAAATTAAATTGCGCCTTTTAAATCAAGTAACCGAATGGTTGTGGCTCACAATAGTACAAATGTGAGAAATAAGAGATGTGTACATATTATTTGGGACTGTATTCTCTGAAAACCACGAGTGCTATGTCCATTGCACTTGTTCCATCCATTAACATAAATATCAACCAATAGTATCGGTATCAACCCGAGATAGCTATATTTCACAATACTGCGACAACATCATAATTTGGTGGCTAATATATGGCCGATATGACTAATATATCTGTCAATACAGTCCTGGTAGCTTACGATTTTCATGTATTTTTTAATATGTTTGATACTAATACTTATTACCCAATATGCTCGATACTAATACAGCTGTAACGGATGCCAATACCAATATTGATATTTTCATCTATGGTTGTGTCCCTTTGGTTGATATATTTAACAAGTGCTCTTTATAAATGATGGTCTATAATGCTTACTAACAATATTCTTTCAGGTTTTACCTATGGAAAATTTTGAACACCTCGGTTTTCTGATTCAATTTGGCGAGAGGGGTTCCAGAGGAATACCACTGAGCCAAGCTGCCCCATTTTTCGCGAACTCAGACCCCGATATGCCTGCTGCTCCTGTTTCTGCAGCACAAGTTCATGAGTGGCTTCTGCAGAGCATAGCCGACGCTGTGGAGCATATTACTGAAAGAGCATCTGTAAAACAAAATGGTCCTTCTAGTGCCAGTAGCTCTGATCAGGATGTTCCCATGATCGACGCCAACACAAGTTCAGCTAAGTCTTCATCAAGTACTAGGGGTCTGACTTTTATTGAAGGGATCTCAAAATCATCATTTGTGAAACAAACTGCAGACCTAAAGGGCTCTTCTATGAAGGTTTGGTTAAGGAATTAGCTGCAGATTGGGTCTTCCATTGCTTTTGAAGTGGCTGATAAGAGAAGAAAAGTCTAATTGATCCAGATCCATCAAAGAAAGAAAAATACCTGAAAAAATGAATTTGACAAATTCTTGAGGATAACCCTTCCATTCTATATCAATAAAAAGGTTTATCACATAATAGCTAAAAAGGAAGATATATCGCTCTTAATTATTGGGTTCTAATTATATATCTATGTGTCTCATTATCTGCTTTTGTTTCTAACTCATTTTGAATAACAAGATTTTGTGATATTGAGGTGCCTTTGCTTCCTTACTGGTATTATCAAGATTTTGTCATTATTTTATTGTAAAAAGTGTACACTTGATCTGAGTCAAAGTTAACTCACAGTTGCCTGTTACAATGCCAAACTTCTGTTGAGTGTTTATCTGTCTAGTAGAGTGGAAATGGATATAGGCTATGAGCATAGTCATTTATAGGTGAATATATAGTGGAGCTACGTTAGTTTTAAGAATTTGGTCAACACAGATTATTTCTCTTTGCAAGATATCTATATATAGGTTATGAATTATTGTCTACAAATACAATTAACTGTTTCTAACGATGAATACAGCAAAAGCTTCCAGATAATTTTTGTTGTTATTTGTGACCCTGTTAAAAATTGTTTATGTTTTGTATGAGCAACTAGCTGTTAACAATCTTCTGCATTTCCAGGTTGTAAATTGTCATGATTCTGTTATTTACATCCTGGCACCTTTGAGATATGCCACTGTGTACGGTTGCTCTGATGCAACTGTCATTCTTGGAGCTGTAGGCAAGGTGATGACACACTTTAGGAGATTCCTGACTGTTTTCTTTTCTTTTTCAAATATCACAGTGCATCCTCTTCTTTTCATATGTCTACGCGGATCACCTCTACCCTTTTATAAACCTATGGGGGTGAACTTTTTTTTTTTCTAATATTTTCAGAGGAGGGTGATTTAGCTACGTATGTAAGCATTCTGAACATGAATTTGTAAGAGGCTTCAGTCTGATACAGCAGCTTATTTGCAAATTTTGTTGTATGATTGATGTCATTATAGGCTGTAAGAGTGGAGCACTGTGAGCGTGTTCAGGTGATTACAGCAGCGAAGCGAATTTGCATTGCCAATTGTCGGGAATGTGTCTTCTTCTTGGGAGTGAATCAACGACCAGCTATTGTTGGTGACAATCATAAACTGCAGGTTTGTCAGTTTGTCCTTGATGTTCCTTCCAACTTTGTGAGATATCATTGATTATAGTCTGCAGTTGCAAGAAGTTCCTCAATATGACTCTTTTTTAAAAATTGTGTAAAAGATTCCAATTATGTCAACAGTCACGTGGAGGTTAGTGTTTTATTTAGGTAGAATGAATAATATTATGCTAGCATTTTATGTATGTACAAAATTTTCAAAAGAACTTCTGCATTCCAATCTATAGGGAACATAATGGAAACTTTTCTTGTACTGAAAAAATAAGTATAGCATGTTTTGAACCTATTATATGACATGCATATTGGAAATAATGTTTTTGTAAGATACTATTATATACCATCAATAAACTGCAATCTAGTCCTGTTTATTCTATGTGTTTATAAGGAGATTATTTGGGGGTGACTTCAGCCATCATCCATGTTTATTAGAAGGCAAGGAAGAAAAAGGAAAAAAGAAAGAATAGTAATTTACACTAGAAGGAAGTGTTGAATAAAATGAGAGGTGGTTGAATTTAGTGAAGATGGTTTGAAATTCAGTTTGATATTTCTCGATATTTTAGCTAGTTAAAGTCCTAAACTTCTTTCCTTCTGCTAATGCCCATATGGTCTTGCCCTTAAGCTCATCTGCCAACTCTGATCATCCAACCCCCATTTTGAAAGGTACCACTGATCTCAATATTAATGAAAATGAAGAAATATCTTTCCCGTAACATAATACAACCACCATAAAATTTACTTTGATTGATTAAAATCCATCAAAACATTATTCTTAACCACACCTAATATAAAATGGACACTTCATAAAGCATCTTGATAGACCCAAATTCTTCAGAAAACCTCAAGACATTTGTGAATCCAGCAACTTGCTTTAACGTATTATTGAACAGTCCATCCCTTTTCTTGTCTCTTTATGCCAAAATCTGAGCACCATTGCTTGACCTTTTTAAATTGAACCAACATATATATATCTTTACTCTGAATGGTTCCATTAAAATTGGCCTTTTGTTAAAACTCAAAGGTCGTGAATATCTGAATGAATATAGGACAAAGGGCCCAGTATATATCTTTGCTTCTGAAAAAGGAATCCATTGGAAAAGAAAACATGGAGCTGGGAGTATTCTCAAGTGTCTTGTTTTTAATCTTGTGCGCTTATATGTGTGTTGCATTATTTATACATCTATCTGCTTCTTGCCCATGAGGGGTGATTCTTCAGAGATGACATCCTTTTCATTAGTCTTAGTATGTATCCCAATCCAAATTTTCAAAGGATTTATGTCACATATTTCTTTTAGTGGGCTTGTCATATAATAATAATTCGGGCATTGAGTTTGTCTTCAGCCACCAGATTGCAAATTATGCTTCCTCGTAAATTCCACGTTTCTTGACATTCTGTCACTAGTATCGTTGACTATTTAGTTCATGACAAGCAACTTACAAGAAATTTACCAGCTTTCTTCTCCATTTGATTGAAATTGGAGTGTGTGTTGGGATTCTTTTCGCCATTGAAGGAGGGAGGGGAATCTCAGGCTTGAGTTTTTAAAATGGGGACGAGAATTTAGCAGAGATTTAGACATTCTATACAAGATCATGCACACCTACTGACTTCGTCAAGAGTAGGGAACATACTGAATTTATAATAACTTCAGACAAACCCATATTGGTTACTGTCAGCATGTTTCTATTCCTTCTCAGTGTGTCTTAGCTTCCTGCATAATTAATGAAAGACATCATGAAATTATAAATGAGGATGAGCTTTTGGAGTTATAATAAAGGTGCTCCATTGTGATTAGGAAGCCACATGTTTAGCTCATGAAAACAGTCTCTTTGTATTGGTGGGATGAGATTGCATGCAAATAACCTTTCGAAGCACTTGTAATGCAATAAACATTGTACACTGGGCGACCCTTATAGTGAATTCTTGATAATAGCTAAAAAGGCGCATTGCCCCAGAAATTTTATGTTATGCACATATTCTTCCATTTGTGTCTTATCATACGATCTGTTATATAAACAGGCAAATACTCTTTTCCATCATAGATAGCTATGGTATGGCCGACTATTATAGGTATAACAGTCGCTGCCTGGGGCCAAATTACCTTTTTTTTTGTCCGCCTTTATGTTAAGTTATCAATTTTTCTTAATAAATGATTCACTACAAAAGTACTTTTTTTTTAGTCCTGCTCTTATTTTACCAGAGGGTTTTTGCCTGATGATACTGTGATACAGAGTTGTCAATCCACAATTTAAATTGCTGAGCCAGCGTAGGTGCTCATGAAAGTGTTGTGTTTCGGCAGTGTTAGGTATTTTTTTCTTTTAAATCAACATAATAGATTTTTGTTGCACACTCATGAAAGTGCTGTTTTTTCATGGTCACAATGATTGTATTTTTTTTCTTATTTATTCCTTTAGTTCAAAATATGTTTTTGAAGGAAAATTGTTATCCTTGAATATCTTTAGGTTGCACCTTATAATACTTTTTACCCCCAATTGGAGGAGCACTTGACTCAAACTGGTGTTGAGACCTCTGTCAATAGATGGGATGAGCCGCTCGCACTCGGTGTGATTGATCCTCACGATTCATTATCTCATCCTGCCGGTGTCTCTGATGTTCAAGCCGAGACCGCCACACGCCTGGATCCAGATCAGTTCACTAACTTTTTGGTATGCTTTCTTAACTTGATTTGAAATGATAACCATAATTTGTTGCATCATACTTTCAAACTGCATTTGTTTTAAGTTTTTGATTGATGCAAATATTGACCGATTCGATATATATATTAGTCAATATGTATCGGCATCAGAACCTTTCGATACTAATATTTTTAGATACGGCAATAATATTGTGATATGTTTGTATATCCGGCATTATATTTGATATATCAACTGTTACCGATACATACTCTCTGATATGTCCGACACTTATATGATTAAGACTGATACTGATTTTTCATCCATTAGTGATCGTTGCTTAAGTAAAGTCCCTTTTTGAATTAGATGTGAATTGATTCATTGTCTGTTTTGATTAAAGTCTTTCAAAATTTTCTGTTTTTGCAGATTCCAAATTGGTTTACTGGTGAATCTCCTGGGAGCACTAAAGACAACCCGTTTCCTTTACCAGAGGTTTATATGGCCTCTCAGCTCAGAAATGTATGTCCCATGACAAAATTAATTAATTTCGGACATTCGTCAATTCTATTTTATATTATGCACGCTTCTATTTTATATAGCTTTATTCTTATAGTTTATATTTTGAATGTTTAATTTGTGTATTAATGTCTTTCTGTCCCAGCATAATAACCTTGGGGAAATCAAGCAAGTTTTAGGGGAAACGTCACTTGATGATGGCAAGAAACGAGAGCTGTCTTCTGCTCTTCATGTATGCTTCAAAGACTGGCTATATGGTAATGATTTTTTTTTTGTTTTTTTGTATTTTTTGCTCACTAAATTGATTTTCATTTTATATTCCTTGATGAAATTTCTCCCTATACCTCTTTGTGCTTGCTATGTTGAGGAGAAAATTAAATTTTGTGCTCTCATAGTGTGTCGTACTCATGGATTAAATGTCAGTATCGGTATAGGTTGCGGTCATATCGAACAATATATATTGATATCGAATATATTAGAAATTTTTTTCTGTGAATCATAAGCTAAAAATCATGTATCGGCCAAATATCTATAACATATCGTGAATTTATTGTGGGTTGGGAAATATCAGTATTGAAGTAACCAATATTGGTATATATGCCAATATTTTCACCCATGGTTATATTTCTAAAAGTCTTGAACATGATATATATCATTGTCACCCTCCCATTATTGTTATTTCCATATGCAACAATAAAATTGCAATGTTTCTATATCAATGATGTATCACTAGGTTTTAATTCCAAAAAAAAAAAAAAATTTGTGTCAAATATGTCTAATATTAATATACTTCACCTAATACAGTTACAACCGATACCAATTTCGATATTTTTTATCAATGGTAATTCTGGATACCATTATTTGAGAGGTGTTGTTCAACTTGCCCTACTTCTAACCCCCCCTGGATATTTTTTTTTTGGGAGGGGGGGGGGCTTACAGTTGAAGGTAAGTGTGAGGATCCTGGATATTAGTAACATTAAAACAATAATCAATCACACATCAAAATATTAGAACTGGTCGAATCTCCTGCTACCACTGACCTCTATTCATGATTTATATCAAGTTGTGCCGCGAACCTTTTGAGTTTGGTCTTTAAATGGACTGGTCACCTAAAAGAAATTTGGTCACACTTGACAATAAATATGTTACTGAATTGTGGGTATGAACTAAAGTTGCTGAATTTGATGATGGTCACAGCTTCTGGAAATATTCGCCAGCTATACTGCTTACAGAATGACTAGATATAACCCGCTTGCATATACGGAATGATGAAGACCCCTCTCTTCTTCCATGGCCTCCATTTCTCAAGGTAAGCAACTTACAACTGCTCATGAATCTTGATTACAAGGACGATGCAATCAGATTTGCACCTTTACCTTTTGATTTAAGGAATGCCTGTCTAATTGTATCTGCGGAATTGGGTGGTTGGATCTTCAAAAACCTTAGGACTCTCCTGATTTTATGGGAAACTTTGTACCAAATTCGTGAGTTTTTTATCGATCCGGATGCCTTTGTTGTATTTTGGTGTCCTTTTAATGAGTAAAATTAAGTAAATGTGTAAGATTGACTGATTTTGAAAGTAAGTTTATGTTTGTTTTGATTTGTTTCTCTGTAGAATGTTGACTTGCATCTGTCAACTCCAACCTCTAGGAAATTTAAGGATAATTAGAAAGGTTATATATTGTTGGGTTTCAATACCCGGGGTCCCTAAAAGCATGGCCCAAAGGAGAAGTCCAGTCTGAACATCCCAAAGGTCAGAGGCCCAAGAAGTCAAAGGACGCTGCAAACAGCAAGCAACATTCAGGTACGATGACTAAAGAGCCCTCCCAGCAAGGCAACGTTGCAGTTGACGGCCGAGAACTAGGGAGAGATTGATAGGCCGCGAACTCTGCCAAACGTTAAAGTAAGCCAGTAAAGGACGAGTACTTTCCCAAACGTCCGAGAATAAGAGCGATACTGCGTATAGTCAGCGTACTCGTCCAAAGATAAAGAAGGTTAATAAAGGACTATGACTCTCCCTAATACCCGCAAACGCCAGCTCAGCTTCACAGTTCCCAAGGGGCGCGTAAATCCCGCAGCACGTCA